>VZTM01015219.1:174099-438286 GCA_013400555.1 Jacana jacana | reverse complement strand
TTTTTTTTTTTTTTTTTTGTCCTTTCCCCCCCCATTCCTTTCTCTTTCCTGAAAGGAAACCACAGTTCATCCAGACAGGGGCGTGGGGGGAACCTGGAAGATGCTCTGCTTCCTGTTTTATTCATGGCAGCTAAAACCATACCAGGGAATTTGGAGCAGAAATCCACCGTCCCGCATTCCTCTTGTCATTTAGAGCATGTAACACGTATAGAGTGCTTTTAATGCAGCTCTGGGGGTTGTGTAGCAGCCAGTACTGTGCCTTGGACAGAAAGCACTACACTTTGTCCTTTTACTTGGGAAGGGGCGTTGGTGAAAATCCCTTTATAGTTTCTACTGCCTGGTAGTGATGCTTGTGTCTTCTTGGCTAACTGATATTTTTAGCCTGATTCAAACCTGTTGTTATCTTACTTGGCCTGTTTTAAATTTAAGACCTTTGTTAGAAAGTTAAATCTCCCTTGTTGGTTTTAATTTGCCCTTTTAAATAGGGATTAGTTTTTTTCCAGAGATGTGGATTCGCTGCAGGTCCTTGAGGTGTGAAACTGGCTCAGTTGTTCTGGGCAGGGAAAGTTACCTGGCTTATTTTGCAGGGGGATGGGATGCGAGCTGAAAAGTACTCAGCCCCAAAAGGTGGTGCAGGGACTGCTGAAGCCTATTCCTGCAGATGTGTTGGGAGTTTGCAGATTTTAGCTGCATTTGAATGCATTTAATTAAATTTTAATTTTATTTTAATCTGTGTTGGTTCAACAAGCTGCTTGGATTACTGCAGCTTTTGGGGTTAGGGCACTGCGGGGCTGGGCTTGGTACTGGTGAGAAGGAAAGAAATGCTGTCCCAAAGAGTGCACAGCCTGCAGGGATTGTGTTGGTGATGGGCTGGGAAACAGGGTGCTGGGGGGTCACTTGAAGCCTCAGCCCAGCGGCTTGTCAAGGAGCCTTCTGTCCTCTGTCGTGTGTGATGGTGCCAAGCTGTAGGAGTCAGTGAGGCAGCTGTCTGTGTTGCTCCTCGTGTGCTGTGTTATGCCTTTGGGTGTGCACGCGTGGCCCCACGCCACGGGCGATTCCTGCTCCCCCCCACAGCACTTCCCCTGCTCCGTTGTGCTCTGGATCAGCCCCTGCTTCTGGTGGCACTTGGATATGGCACGTCCAGCTTTTGCCCAGCTGCTTGTGACCAAGCTTGGTGTTTTGAGGGACAGCATGGTGGGACTGGAAAAGATGATGTTCTGATCCCCTCGCAGTTTCCCTTCTTTCCTGCTTGCCAGGACAGGCTGCTTGTTGGAGACAAGGATGAGCCGTACCTGGGCTCTGTAACCCAAGCCTCTGGGCAGTGATACTCTGCCACGCCTGGGTCAGCACGCTGGGGACGTTAATCTTCACATACCAGTCCTTCGCTGTGCAACATCGCATTGCTGTGAGGATATGACTTGAAAGCTGGCTAGACAGTGAAGGATGAGCTCCCCACGTGCCGCCTGTGTTCCACCCCAGGGCTGGAGGAGTTCTGGAGGATGGAGGATGCCCACAACTAGAACCATAGGCTGCCAGAGCCCCTCCATCTGGTATTTCTCCAGGACCTGGGCAGATCCAGTGATCACTGATGCTAACCAGGATCCACAGGGGACTTTCTTCTGCTCCAGGAACAGAGCCATTAAGGGCTGGCCTGTAAATTAATATTGCTGTGTGAAGTGGGTTGTTTGGTTTTGTATTTTTTTTTTTGTTCTGCAGCCTGGTACACTGTAATCACTCCAGCCTGAGAAGTTTTCCATGGCACTGGACCTCGAGTGTGCTCAGAGAGTCTGCCTTTCTTAAGCTTCTCTCAATCACTTCTAATGTTGTATTAAACGCAGAGGATTTGCTTTAGCTCCCATGTGAGGAGGATTGGTTTGCAGCCCATCCTTCATCCCAGCTGTTGCACCAATTGATCCAGGGCTGGCACGGCAGAGGACGTGGCAAAATAGTGACGCTGTCACTGTGTGACTCAGTTGCTGTGAGGGCATTTAGCCTGCACTAAGGGCTGGCTGTGCGTGCCCCACAGCAGGTAAGAGAAGCTGCCCCAGGTGTAGCACACATGGGCATGGAAGGAATGAAAGCGAGACAAGGTTATGAACTTAGGATGGCTCTACACATCTGATAATTTGCATTCCTACAGGCAAATGTGTCAGAGCCCTTAGACACTAAATCATACCAGCAGGCTGAGGAAAGCTGCATTATTCTGATGTGCAGATGTAGAAACTGAAGCACTGTATGGCAGATTTGGGAAAAGTGCAAATCTCTGTATCCCATGTGATGGTTCCTATTCAAGTCCTGCAGATAAGATAGATGGTGGGTGCTTTGCAGCCTTGTGCTGAGCGGTACTGTGAAACCCATCTCGCTTACTCTAATAAAGTCATACTTTTCTGAACACAAAATTTCTGCGTTGATTGCTTAAAGGTAAACCAGGTTGGATTGTATATTTCATTAAGCTGGTGCCTGTTGCTGGTGTGTGACATGATCTCAACACGTATCATTAGTTCAGGAATTTCCAGATGGTACCTTACCTAATCATACCTCTGCTCCTTCCTCAGATCTGAGCGGAGTGCAGGCTTTTAAGAAATGTCTGTTGTTATTAGGTTTATAACATACATTCTTGTGTAACAGCTGTTGCAAGCAGCAGGAGGTCTCACTTGCAGCCTGATTCTTCAGTCAACTTTGGGGGGCGCGTGCGCTCCTGTGAACTAGGTATTTGCATTTGGGATGAGAATCTCCCAGATGAGAATTTGTTTGCCTCCAGCGAGTGTGTCGGTTCAAGGACTAGAGTGCCCAGAGGAAGGGAACAAGTTACTGTTGCTTTACCACCATTTTCTAATGGTTAACTGTGGGTAAGGCTCCCCAGTCGCTTATTGCTTGCCACGGGAGGGATGGCTACGTTTTAAAGAAACATCAGTTTTCAAAAGCCTGGCAGCCTTGGGGTGGGTAGGAAAGGAGTCCTTGTGCTGTCTCACACCCCTACTGTGAAAATATCAGAAAGGCAAGTTCCAGTGAAACTGCCCATTTTTGCAGCCACTTCCCTCCTACATCCAGGTTCTTCAGCTAAATCCTTTTTCAACTCCATTAGCTGTTCCTCCTTCCTCCCTGAAAAGTCACTATTATCCCTTGAAATTAAGGAAAAGCAGGAGGAGGGAATAAATGGATGTTAAGAAGTAGAAAACAATCAATTAAATAGGACATAGCATGTAATTTTCCTTGGAAACTTACCATGAAATTGAGGAGCACTTTAACAACTAGTAATTTAAATTGCATTTGAATACTGCTAATGGGTTGTTTGCATGGGAATTTCGGTCATTTCACAGCAGGTCCTTGTCTTTAGTACCCCTTCATTCAATTTAGAAATAAATAAATAAATAATTCTCATAATGAGGAAGATGCTGTAGACAACTGGTCCAACTGTTGCTAGTAAAAGGTGGTACTGTGGAAATTTACGTAGGTCTGTTACATTCAGAGCCATTCCCATCCTTAGCGTAAGCTCTTCCAGTTTTGAGTTCATGGGAATTTGGTGCTTTTTATCAAAAAACCCCCAGCTTGTTATTGCTAAAAGGTAGGAAAATAACACTTACTCCATTGCACTCCCAAACACGATGGAGGTGGGGTGGCTGAAGAGGCTCCTGCAAGCTCACGGGGCTGGGCTTTGCTGCTGTGGGACCGACCTGGGAACGCAGCCCGTGCTCTGTCTTTATCACCTTGAACGAATCATAACAGCGTTTATGGATCTGATCCTAGCTCACTCCTTCCGAAAAGAAATAACAGAGAGGTGATGATCAGTAGTAGCTGCGGGGTATTTTTATTTAACTTATTAGTCTTGTTTTCCAGTGTTTAATGCTCTCCTCCACCACAGTTTTACTTGTAAACTGCCAGCAATTTTCAGCAAAAGGCAATACCAGCCTAATCATGTGCTATTTTGCTGCTGATTGCACTGGGAGCAGACTCTATAGGAAGGCAGACACAAGTTACTTGTCGCCTGTTGCTGAATGAACATCCCTTTTTCAGAGCAGGGTTTTTGCAAATCCGTGGGCACACTTAGCATATGGAAGGGGGTTCCAGTATCAAAACAAATCTGGCCTCCTGTTTCTGGATGTGTAGGTTGTTTCTTAGAAGATGGAACCTTTAAAATCTGTCCCTGCAAACATGGCTGTTAAATCCTGCTATTTCTAGAGACGTGAGGCAGCTGTCTGCACTGAGATAAGCTATAAAAAGGCAATATTTTCCAAAAATGGCTTTTTTAGCTGTACCTGCCAGGCAGTTTGGCCAGCGGAAGTTCACCAGGAGCATCCCCCAGTGCTGCCCTTTTATGCGCAGGGTGCTGAGCAACGTAAAAACTCCTGGGCAAGTCTTCAGGAGCAGCATTAAGCACCAGCTCTTCAATCTCTATCTTGTGAAATGCTGCTATGCAGAAAAGTGCGTTTGACATGAAGGAAGGGGGTGCTTGTTGGTTTCACGTGTTCTTGTGTGATCTCCTGTTGTTTTCTAGGTGATTGCTTTGTCCTCTCCTTTTGCCCTTAATTTTCATTGCACCTTTCCCGTTGCCCGCTGACTTGCCTGCAGTCACCGTCTCTAATCACAGGGTGGTTTGAATGCCCCCTGCAAATTAGTTACTTGAAGGCTGAGGGACACCCCACCGCCTTTGCTGTGTAGTCTGAGTTCTGATGGAAGCAATAACAGAAATTGTAATTCTTCCTGAGGCTCTGGATGAGGTTTCTCATAGCATAACGGCGTTATCGCTTATGCTTCTTGACGCACGTGCTGCCTGCAGTGCTTTGCTAGTTATCAGCTAATTCTCCACTGAGATGTATGAGTGTAAGAAAGCTACATCAGATAATCTTGTAGAGGCTGTTAAGACTGTGGGGATAGAGAAGGACGTGGCTTTTGAACATGCTCCCAGGGGAGAATTTCTCCAAGCAAGGAGGACACTGGAGATGGATGTTGCAAAGTGATCGAGTTGATGTCCTCATGTAGGTGAGGGGCTGGTGAGTAGGGTGAAGCAGTGGGTGAAGTCCACGTGGCAGAGGAGTGTAGGGGCCAGAGAGCTGTGACTTGGGGCATTAGTAAACCTCAGGCAAGTCAGTTTCTCATGAGATAAGGAGCCAGCTGATAGCATCAGCTCTGTGAACTGTCTAGAAAGTGGTTTTGCCCTCTTTATTTTTTGGTTGAATGAGCATTTTATCACATTGGTTTCTGAGAAGTGCTGCTCCCACAATGCAAATCCCCCATCACTCATGGGTGGTGTTGCCAAACAGCCGGGCAATTTGATGCATTGGCTCAGCCTTGACATGGAGTGGGAATTTTGCCTTCACTCTTTGGTTTTTTTCTTCTTTTTTTTCCCTTGGAATGGGCTGTCTCTTAGTCACCTCTTCATGCCCTATGTGTTGTGGGTGATCTTTTCTTCATAACTTTGTTTTTCCCCTTACCTTGTCTCTGCCTTTGAAGGAGACAGAGACACACTCGGCTGGTGGAGGTTAATGTAGATTTGGTAGATGCTTCTCCAGCAGACAGCCATGGGTGTCTGCTCATCCAGAAACCCACTGGAAACTGAATAGAAATGGAGCATGTGGGGTTTTAAATAATTCCGATGAGTTATTTCTTGCCATGGTCTCCTTTTGTAGTGCTCCCACAAGCTCCTCTATATCTCAGGGTTTGAGTTTATGGTGAGCAGGGCTATTAGAGGCTCTTTGTTTCCCCACCTCCCTCTCTCCACTATCTTTGAAGAATGCTGATAAATTTAAGTGATAGCCTTGTAGCTGAGAGATAAGGAAGAAAAAAGTCTTAGGGGGTGATTAGTTTGTGGTGAAGGGAAGGCAAACACCAAGGGAGCTCAGCGGAGGGAGCCCACACTGAGTTACCCTGAAGTGCTGAGACTGCTTGTTTATCATTTACCTGCCCCATAAGTGTTTGTCCTGCTTTCAGGTGGGGAAGAAGACAGTCCTTGTCCTAAAGAGTCTGCAATCCCAGGCAGACAAACATGCGCTTGAGGGCTGGGAAAGGGAGGGCATGGGTGATTGCTGGATGTTGAAATCCAGATAAAGCAGATTCCTAGAAGAAAAGGAGTTGTGAGGTGGGAGTTGTGGGTGATGAGAAAGGTGCTTAAGGTACCAGAGGAATGGATAGACAGAGGAGGGTAAATTGGTATGGAAGATGAGAAGGCCTGAAAGGAAAGCAGGTTGAAGGGGGAGGGTAGAAAATGAGAAAAGAAGTAGGAGGAAAAAAAGACCAGCGAGTCAGCTGTGGGAGGGGATACTGTGGGATGCTATAGATGAGAGTTGAGATGACCTTAACATTTCTTCGTTGTGTTTTAAAAGCTATGCTGTAACTCAGCTACTGGTATTAGTCATCTCCCAGTGTATGAAGTACCAGTTTCTTCTCTGAATGGAGAGTACTGGCTGAAGTCCAGCTCCGGAAGATCTCATGGCTGGTCTGGAATGCCCCGTGCATCTGGTGGGGTGCTGGGTGGTTACACACCATGCGATGCTGTATACTGTTGCCAAACCTGAATAGGCAAGGGTGTTAAGTGTCTTGCCACCTTCTGCTTAATGCCACCAAAGTTAGTGCTCTACAGGGACTTAGACAGCAAATCAGATTGGGTTTTGTGTGTGTGTGTGTGTGTATGTATATTTAATACCAATGTATTTGGTATGGGCAAGTTATCAGGTGCAGCAGGCTGTACTTCAGTGACGTCTGATAAGATGTGGGTAGGACCAGTGGTTCATGTTGCGCCATACCCACTTCCAAGTAAAAGAAGGACAGTAATCTTTTCACAAAGGCCCTTGTGCACTAACTTCCATGGAACTGAAGTGGGAAAACTCACTTGTCATCTGGTTCCTATATATGCTTTTAGTTCCCTAAAAAGATCTTGGGATTTGCACTGCTTCCTTCGGGGTTTTGTTTCATCTCCAAGGACTGAAGGAGTTGAGGAAAAAAATATTGTGACCAGCCTTATTCCTCGCTCTCTCCCCCCTCTCTTTCTTTGGAAGTGATTATTTTTTTGTTTGGTATTTATACCCTGGCAAGTGCCTTTAGACTGGAAAGTCCACAGAGTTCTCCTGAAGCAGCAGTAGTAGCTTCACCTAGACCCTTTTCCCTCCCTACTTTGATCCCCCTCCAGTTTGCGTATATTTTTGGGGAGCTCATGTCTTATCCCCGTCTGTTTTTTGTGTCTCCTTTCCCTCCTGATGCTTTCCAATCTTCTTTCATTTCCTCTCTAAAGTAGTCCTCCATCCTCCTAGTCTTTTCCTAATTACCCATTAGTTAGACGCAACTTCTTTGCAGCTAGTAAAAGGTATGGGAATATGAAGGGCATCTCCTCTGGAGCTCAGTCCATCTACTGTCGTGGCACACTGTTCCAGCAGGAGAAAAACCTGAGCTTAGAACATCTGAAATTGCCCATTATCTTTGCTCATTTCTTGCAGTCCATAATTTGGGGGCGGGGAAGCGAGGGGAAGAGAAAGCGAATCACTCTAAAAATGACTCATTCCACAATAGATCGATACAAAATGTTCCCTTACATTTTCATTGCCAAAAATTACTCCCCTCCCTCCTTCTTCCCCTCCCCCCCTCCTCCCCTCCTCCACTTCTGTGAGATGCTGCAGAGGCTGCTTTGCTAGACCTAGTGGTGGGTCCCTTGGTGCATGTAGGTCAGTGGTGTAGCAGGCACAGCAAAAAGGTGTCTGAGTTTTGGTTCAGACCTTACTTTCTGGGTGGGCTGAGGTTGAGCATGGTGGAGATGACCTGCTTTCTGAGGCAACAGAGATGCCTGGCTGCTCTCAGGGGATTTCATGTCGCTCCAGGCATGGAGCAGACCTGTTTTATGAGACTCCCTCTTTGAGAGGGAGGCCAAGGGATGTGCAAGGCATAAAGTAATGTAAAGGGACATAATAGAAAGTATTGTGGGATGGCTGCCAGCAACCCCTTTGGGCTGGTCCCACTGATAGCTGCCTTGGCCTGGTGAGATGTTTCGGTGGTGTGTCCTTGCTGAAGTTTCTTGCTGTTTGCAGTAATGGGGTGGAGGTAGAGATGATGGGGTTTCTATTGCCTGAAGAGAAGGCAGTGATATTACCCTCTAATTACTGGCTAGTAAGGGAGGGAGGCTAAGGGACTTGTCCAAAGCTACACAGAGGTGCACATATGTATGTATGCATGTGTGTGTACATATACAGAATCATAGAGTCATTTTTGTTGTAAGAGGCCTTTAAGATCATTTAGTCAAACCCTTCACCTAGTACTACCAAGTTACCACTAATCCATGTTCCTTGGCACTACATCTACACACCTTTTAAATACCTTCAGAGATGGGAACTCAACTACTTCCCTGGGCATCCCTTTTCAGTGAAAAGGTTTTTTCCTTATGTCCAATCTAAACCTGCCTCGGCACACTTGATACCATTTCCTCTTGTGCCATCACTTGTTACTTGGTGGAAGAGATTGACCCCTATGTGGCTACACCCTCCTTTCAGGTAGTTGTAGAGAGCAGTAAGGTCTCCCCTCAGCCTCCTTTTCTTCAGGCTGAACAACCCCAGCTTCTTCAACTGCTCCTCATAAGACTTGTGCTCCAGACCCCTCACCAGCTTCATTGCCCTTCTCTGGACATGCTCCAACACCTCAGTGTCTTTCTTGTAGTTAGGGGCTTGAAATTGAACACAGTACTCCAGGCCAAGAATTGATCCAAGTTTCCTGACCCCCCTTGTCCTTTCCTCCTTCTTGCGATCTTCAGGAGTACCTTTATGGGCAGCCATACTGTGGCAACTAGCCATAAATATGCTGGTGCACAGGAGGATGCTCTCCTCCAGGGCTCTTTCCATCAGGTGATCCCTATCCAGTGCTCTCGCCTGGCATGGCAAGTGCTGCATTGCCTGCCAGTGGCATGGGAGATATCACTGGGCTGATTTCAATGGCCTCTTCAAAAGGCTGCAAAGTATTTGTGGTTATAGCACATCTTCCACCTGCCATGAACAAGGCCTTGATCCACTGGAAAACTTGCAACACTTCTCTAATGAACAAACCCCACCACTACCAGGTAGGGCTTTGCTGTGACAAATTCAACTTGTGAGGGAGGTGGCTCCGTTCGTGGGCACTCGCTCCTTAGAATGTTATCTGGTCATACAAACACCATCTTCCACTTCATCCTGGACTAGGAGAAGATGTTGTGAGGAGTTCTGCTTTGTGGTGTGCTTGGCAGTTGCTGGTAAGCTGTCTAGATAGCTGCTGCTCTGCTTTGAAGCTGCTGTCTCAGAAAATGAGTGTTATGGGATCCAGAGTGCACACAAATGTGTTTACAGAGCAAATAAAGGTGGGAAAGAGAAAAAAGGAAAAGCCTTAAAGTGGCTTTGGGTGGTTTTTAAGTGGTAAAACTGAGAAATTCCTGAGTGTGTGCAATTAATGTCTGTTTAAACAGAAACTTCTTTAATAGCTAAAATATCAGCTCCTCTACGGAAGAGCTTTCCCGGTGAGTCTTTTTCATCTCTAACTGCCTGCCCTGGCAGGGTGTGCAGGGGATGTCTCCAAAGGTGCTGGGCTTGTTTTCAGTTGGGCTCGTTAGGTGTTTGCAAAGGGCGATGCCTGCCTTCATTCCTGGCTTGGTTCCACCTCCCTGATTGTCTTAGAGGCAAAAGCAGTGAATTCATATGAAAACTCACCCGTTTGGGTTTGATGCCTGATGTTGTTTGTTTTGGTGGAGTGTCATTTGGCATGGTTATGTGTGTGTATGGGTACATATGTTTAAGTATATACAGCAATTGAGGGAGCAGGTATAGCACAGTGGTATTTTTCAGGGCTTTGGAAGAGCTATCAAGATGTTGTTATTTATTGTAATCTGGGAGGAATAATCACAGAATCACAGAATATCAGAGATTGGAAGGGACCTTGAAAGATCATCTAGTCCAATCCCCCTGCCGAAGCAGGAACACCTAGATCAGGTCACACAGGAACACGTCCAGGCGAGTTTTGAATGTCTCCAGAGAAGGAGACTCCACAACCTCCCTGGGCAGCCCCTTCCAGTGTTCAGTCACCCTCACCATGAATAAGTTTTTCCTCATTTTCAAGTGGAATCTCCTCTGTTCCAGCTTGCACCCATTACCCCTTGTCCTATCATTGGATGTCACCGAGAAGAGCCTGGCTCCATCCTCCTGACACTCACCCTTTACGTATTGATAAACGTTAATAAGGCCCCCCTCAGCCTCCTCTTCTCCAAGCTAAAGAGACCGAGCTCCCTCAGCCTTTCCTCGTATGGGAGATGCTCCACTCCCTTAATCATCTTGGTATCCCTGTGCTGGACTCTCTCCAGCAGTTCTCTGTCCTTCTTGAACTGAGGGGCCCAGAACTGGACACAATACTCAGAATGGGCTAAAGGGCTTTTCTCCCCTTTGAGCCGTACACACTGTTTCTGTGAACTGGCTGTTGTCTCTAAGCGGCTCTTCTGGAGAAAGTCTGTGAAGTTGTTGGAGTAAAACCACTGGGGAATGGGGTATTTGGTGATGGCAGAATGGGGTACGTTGCATGGTGGAGGCAGAGTAGGCAGTGGCACAATCTTTGCAGGCATGACTTACCCTTTAAAAATTTATGGGATCTGGCTGGCGATGTGGATGCCATACTAGCAGCCTGCTCTGGACTTGATGCTGTTTGTGTATAATTAATTTGATTGTAAAAAAAAAAACAAAACGAAGAAAAGAGAAGAAAAAAGGCATGAGGGTGTTTTAGAGCACCGTGCTGAGTGGTGACAGTGGGGGACCCACTCGGAACAGTCTCACTGAGCTTAAAATAGCGCAGGAAGCACAGCTACCTCCTGGACAGCTACAACAGTGACCTGGGGCTTTCTGCTTGTTCTGGAACGTGCAAAGGTACACTTTTCCCCCTTTGCCTTTTAAAGACACTGTTTAAGTGCCTTTGTAGTGCAGGAGTAGTTGCTTCACCCTGTACCACTGTCCACATGCTTATTGGAGGCTCTGTTGTTATTTTGATACCACAAGTTTTCTTTTTCACAAGCTATGTATAAGGGATGGTGTACACCATACCTGAGCTTGGTGGTGTGGGGCCTGATCCGTAGCAGGTGTAAATGGCAAAGTGTGGAAGCTTTTCCTTGCAGCCTGCTCTGACAAAGCTGTTCTTCTCTGAATATGAAGGAACTGTGTTGCACTCCTTGCAGTTTATTAGGCTTTGAAGCTTGACACAGACACGATGTTCCTCCCTGAGTCGTGGCTGCTGGATCTCTTGGCGCAGTTCTTTTGTTGCTCCCAAGTGCTGGAATTATTGTGGAGAAAACTCTGAAATGTTTGAACAAGCTGTGATCTCGTAATATCTCTTTTTCCCCAGACAAACACACAGAGATGTTCAGCCTTCCCCACTTTCCTTCCTCCTCCCAACCTTGAGACTGTCCTGCTATTGTGGATTGCTTGTCATGCACGAGTGTGTTGCATTTGTCCCTCGAGAACGCACCAGTCACTGCTGATTTGTCTCCAAATCATTGTCCTTGCAGTCTTGAATAATACCCATGTTAAGCAGGTGGAGCTGATACAATCACTTCCAACGCAGCTGACGGCAATGGGGTCAAGTCTTTTCTCACTGTTTCCTGACAGAGGAGAAAATAAAGCACACGTGAAGGCAAAATACGCAAATTTTCCCCTTTGTCTCCCCTCCCCAGCCCCACATCACGGTTTCCTCAACAACAAAAAAGAAGTCTCAGCCAATCTGTTTCACGGAAGAGGCTGAATTTCTTAGAGTCAACATTTCCACGTCTGACAAAGTTTAAAAAGGTGAAAGAAAAAAAAGGGCAGAGGCTGCCTGTGGTCTGGCAGGCAGCCAGGCAAGGAGTGCTCTTTGGGGTTATTATTAGGCAGATAACTGTATCAGGAGCTTAAACATCAACCTGGTTCTGAAGGCTGCGGCGCTGTGTTTGAAATGCTGATGCATGTTTGATGCTCGTGAGAAAATGTATTGCATTATCTCATACCACTCTTATTTATTTATCTTTTCCTTTTTCCCCTCCAATAACTTGGGTGCCCGTAGAGTTCCTGGGAAGCGATTACAGGTGCTCCACGGGGAGCTATTGCTAGTTTTGAGCTTGCAAATCCTTTTATGTTCTTACAATCAGCTCTTTGTTCCTGCCTCTGTTAGGAACTGTTTTGTGTTTGCACGTGTTAGATGGAGGTGTTCCTGAGTGAACTGGACTGCCTTGAAGATCTTCTCCTGCCTTCCCAGGACCAGTCTCAGCAAGGAAGGAGGAAGTTTTTGGACCCCTGGGTTCTGTTTAGGAAGGTGTGTGCACAAAGGAGTGTTCAGAGGAGGAGGGAAACTCCATCACAGGCACTGCAGTGCCCTGTATAGCAAAGGGAACACATCAGGAAGTAGAGGAACAGAGTTTTGGTGATCCTCAAGAGCTGAGACACAGCACTTAAAACACATGAGGAGCAGGAGCTGATGGAGATACATACAGGGCAGGATGACACGGGCAGAGTTGCAATCTGGGAAGTTTCTTCTCAAGTGCTCTGAGACCAGCAGAAGAATGTCTGTTTGTAATGCTGCTAGATACCACGTATCTGTCTATGTTCCCATCTATATACGGTATGTGCAAGGCTATATATAAACGCTATGGTGGTTGGTATTTTGGCTGATACACTCACAGTTTTGTGCCACATTGAGAGATTTAAAAATATCTCCCTGTTCCAGGAACATCTATACCATGGCAGATGTCACCCGGTGTGGGGAGTGGCTTCTGAAAATGGAGCACAACATTATTACTATGAGCCTTAGTAGTCTATTAGATTATTTATTGCTTCACTGCCACCATAAGACATGTGAGATGTGTTATTTCTGCCTGTCAGAGTTTTTTCACACATGCAGGCAGGCAGCATCTGTCACTCCTCCCTGCGAGTCACTAGCTTTCATTCTCAATGAACTTTCTTTCCAGCTGGAAGGCAGGCAAAATAAAGGCTTCAGGACCACATGGAGCTGATGAGCAAGGAATTCATTAGCAACGATTCACCTCAATGTTGTGCCTTTGAGGACTGTCTAGAGTTTGGGTCCTCCTTGGCCAAGACGTGGTCACCTTACACTTGCTGTTGTTTTATTTCAAGAGAAGTCTGTCAACTTGTGTCGGGCCCTGAGGAAACCCAGTATGAGTCAAACCTGTCTTGGCTCTCTTGGCACTAGACAAAGAGTAGGATAAGAAACAAATGAGAAATTACTTGCTTAGGACTTCCTTTTTGGAGTAGCTCTCAGGTTCCCCAGGCCTCAGCTGCTTGGCTGAAGGACCTGCCAGCTCTGCTTCATTCTCTGGACCTGTCAAAGCCAAAAAAGTCCTGGTTTTGTGTGTCCTTGGAGAGTTGGGAGGTTCTCCTGGTGGTTGTGATGCACTGGCTGTGCAAGCCATGTTGTGACAGAAATGCTCAGAGGGTGAATGTGGGTGTCATCAGCAAGCTCTGCTTGTACACACATGGATAGTTCTCCATTGCTTGTGCATTGGATCAGGTCTGGGAAGGGCTGGAGAAAGTGTTGAGTTTTGCACCTGCATTGCAGAGTTTCTGGGCCAAAGCAAGACAGTGAGAAACAAAAAAGCAACAGAGATGTGAGAAGTCACACCTGAACCTTGACCTGGGTCTCTTGTTTTGGGTTACCCTATGAAGTATCAGTGCTCTGTTCAAATCCTCCTCTGTGTGCTAGGTTGGGGTGCTTGTCCTGTAATCAAAAGCAGGAGAGCTAAAACTTTCCCTTCTCTGTTGGTGAGTGAGGATGGAGGCTTTGGATGTGCGTCCATCTCCCCCCTTCACTGGCAAGAGGAAAAACTAATCAGTGGACCAACAAAGGAGGTGTGGAAAGTGGGATTAGATGCAGTCAAGTCTTCTTATGAAGGTCAATGAGGTAGGAAGAGTTCCTGGGGGGCTTGTTACTTGTGTAAGCCTGGCAGGTGGGTTATGTTCCCTGCCTGGTTTGTCCATGGCTTGGTAGGGTGTTGTCAACACTGACCAGGCATCCTTGTCTGCCACCTCTTTGCAAAAGTGGCTGTGTTTTTGGGGGAAGGCTTGCTGTAGAGGCTGAAGGTAGCCTGTAGCAGGTCCAAGGAACTTGCGGAGTAAGTTGCTATTGCCACAGCATTGGTGCTTAGGAAGATGCTGAATGGACAGAGGGTAACCCAAGAGTGGCATGGACCTTTAGTGCTCTTCTGCTTGGAGAGGAGTGAGAAGGTTCATGTCTTGGGACTGTCTCTCTGCTACAGTTGGGGATTGGGTTTGCAACAGAGTTGCTGGGTCAGGCCAGACCATGTCCATCCAGCCCCAGGGTCTACCTCTGCCTGTGGCCAGCAGTGGATGCTGAGGGAATGCTATCATCTTCTCTGCATTGCCAGCAGAGAAGCGTGGCCACAGTGAGCCTTGACCTTATGTGACATCCTTCCTGCTCTGACCTTGCAAAAACCCTGAGTATCCACGGCGTGGCCCTGTCGGCAGATGAAAACCAAAATACATAGAAAGCCTCGGCAGCGGGGCATGCCTTGGGAGAACAGAGAGGAGGGGAGGGGTGGAAAAACAGCTCCGGTGTCACCTCACCGGGTGCCAGGAAGCATCCCAGCACTGGGGTGAAAGACGAGCAGGGTCCAGCCACTGGGATGAGGTCGGAGGAGCCGACAGCCCCGGTGTGGCGGGACATTCTGTACATTCTGCAGCCCCGCAGCACGTGGGGCCGCCCGGCTGCCCTGGCTTGTGCTGCCAGGCATGCAGCTTATTTTGTTAGCTGGTATTTCGTTATCCTGACACCCGCTAAGTCTTCTCTTTCTGCCTGTTTTTTTTCCCCACTCTACTTTTAACTGAGATGCACTTGTTTATCCATTGGGGCTCTACAGCCTATAAACAGGATGTCTCTCTGTTTCCTTTCAGCCCAGTAACACTAAACCGCTTTGAGTGGAGATAACGCTTTAATAACCCTCCTCCTGTCTGAATGAGCCTTGTGTTGGCCATAGCTAGCTCTAGATGAGACAGAATGTGTCTATATATTATACATATATGCATATTTATCTACTGTATGGATGTGGTATAAGTTGGCCATGGTGAACAAATTCATATTGCCCCAAAGGAAATAGATGCATGTTTCAGGCAGGGTGGCTGTAATGAGACACTGATTTAAACTAGATCCTGAATTTACATTTTGTGGAAATAAGCCATGGTGTAAAACCCTAAGCTTGTGAAACCTTTTTGGGGAAAAAAAAATCCGCAGTTTATTTTGTTTAAATGTCGATTCCTAAATCTTTTCCTGCTATGGCGGAGATCTGGATCCTGAGAGCCAGAGAGTGAAGCAGAGCATGTGGAAAGGGATTGCATTAATTAGTGCTTGCAACACTGAATGAAATTTTGAAGAGGAAAAAAAAATAAGAAAAGAAAAATACAAACATTGTATTTCAAGAACTTGACTCCCTTCAGAAAGGCAATGTTCAGTCTGTGTGAAAGTAGCGAGGATAAAGGTCACTTTTCTGAAGTACTTTTTGATCTGGGGCCTTGAAATCACGAATAATAGCAAAAAGCAAAATGGAGTTTTATTTTGAAAGTTCCCTGTCTTTGCTTTAATGTTCAAGATGTTCAGTGATTTCTATTGATTGTGATCTTCTTGTAATCTCTGCCCTATATCAAATCTTTTCTAGCTCCCGCTTCCTTAAATCTGTAATTTGCTTTAATATCTAATCTTTCATTTAAAATAAACTTAAGGTTCTGGGTTTTGTGATTGTGTAGGAAAGCTGCAGGAAAAGGGCTGTCTATATGGAGTGCCAATTGGGGGGAAAGTTTAGACACGTTAATTTATACTGTGTTAATTTTTCAGCCAGTCCTACCGACTTTGAGGCTGGACTGATGGTTTTTAAGCGCTTGAGGTTGGAAAGCAAGCCTCTAGATAAAGGAGAGAATGATGTCTGTGTCTGTTTTTTGTTGGGTTGGTGTGCCCTTAGTCAAGGGAATTGTCAGCTTATGCTTTTGTGAAAGTTTTCAAGCTTCTGCCCACCACTTTAACTGGGTTGTCAGATCAACATGATGTCTCATTTATGGAGACATGCTCTGGATCTGTTACTGAGCCATGGTTCAGAATAGCTATTTAGGAACAAGTTGTTCTGCCACAGCTCTTCTGCAAGTGCTTCATATGCATGCCTCTTCCTTCCAAAATGAACGTGCCTTTTTTGACTTAGTTCAGGCTATTTTGGAAGGTGGAGCGAGCTAAAACATGGAAGAATAAAGCTCTGTTCTTCTCAAAACAAGGTAATCCATACTGGGCATTTCCTGGGAGCTTTTTGTGTTTTGAAGTCGCTGCCTACCTGGGCTGGCAGATACCAAGTCACGCGGCTGGTCCTGAAATTTCTGTGATGTGTTTTATGGTAACAGGGAGTCCTTAGGAGATCAGCTGTTTTCTATAAAAAGCTGGATGGTACCCATTTTAATCGAGGGGTCAGCATGCTTGCCCTCATGCCGCAGCTTGGCACATGGTCCTTTTGTGTGAGCGGGCAGTGAGTGATGGGGCATACGCACACCCGCTTGACACAAATGAATTGGGTGATGAAGCTGATGCTCCACCTGCCATACAGATGCCATTTAAATAAATATGGCCCCCTGATCCCGAAAGCATTTACCCATCACAAGGGCTGGCAGCGGTGGGTAATATTTATGCTGTTTCGCTTAGCTCATGGAAAACAGGAGTAGGTTTCAGCGTTGCCTTTCTGGGTGGGCAGCATGACATTGTGAGCGGTCATGGGCCTCTTGGCTGGTGAGAAACCCCTGTGGAGCGGGTGGCCAGAGGCACAGGTGGTGCTGGAGGGGTGGTTGGTGCCCTGCAGCAGATCCAGGGCTAGTGAAATGGCCCGTCCCTACAAACTGCCAGGGAGCGGAGGATGTTGAGATTGGGTTTTGCTTTCCCACGGTGCTGTATAACCCCTCCTGCCTCCCATGTAATGTGGCATTACCCAACTGCCATTGCTTCTCTGGTAACGTGCTTGCATCTGCCCTATCTCATGTTTCCCAGGAGAAAGGAGAGCTGAATGGTGTGAGATCCATAACTGGGCTAATTGCCTGCTTGTGTGTTGGCATCCAGATCAGAGGGATTGGTGGGATTGGCAGCAGAGCTTCCTCTTCCCTCTGCCATGCCTGAGGGCCACAGCAGAGCTGGCTGCTCATCTCTGCCAAGCAGTGTGGCATCTCCGGTATATTTTCCCATTTTGTTTTGTTTTGGAAGAGAAGACAGAGCAGGACTGAAGGGGAATGGTAAAGCTGAATTTCCACTATGCCCAATGTCAAAAGTCAAAATGCTTGTCCCTACCTCCTGTCCCTAAAAGCCCAGTGACCATGGGAGGGTGTGCTGGGGGTGGTTTTCCTTACTGGTGACAGGGGATCCTCTCTTCTTTGTTCCATTGCTTTATGAAAAAGCATTCACTGGAACCAGAGTGACGGCAAATCTTTGCTTTTGGGTACCGGACCCTGGTCTTGAAGGCAAGGTACTGGTTAAACAGTAACAGAAATGTGTGGGCCAGGTTTCCACTTAAATTGACCATAGGAGATGGTGCCACTTCCATACCTTCTTGCTGGAAAGAGGGCAGTGCTGAGGAACTGGGGTGCTCTTGGCAGCTTGTGGATGGACATGCCAGTGGGTGAGAGCAAATTGCCACAAAGGTAGTAACCCAGATGAGTTTTTACTTCTCACCTGCAAGCTTGAGTCCTCTTTAGGTAATTGATAACCACAAGTCAGTAATTTGTAGACTTTGGACAGCTTTGTTTGTTTGTTTGTTTGTTTAATCAGAGCTAGCTTGGTGGTTGGACTAGATGATCTTAAAGGTCCCTTCCAACCTAGACAATTCTATGATTCTATGGAGAGAACATCTAGGCTGGGTCCAAGCTTGATTTTTTTGGGAGCTAGGGTAGGGGAATGGGAAGAGTTGGGAAAGGATTTAGAGGAAAAGAAAGTTGGAGTAGAAATTGGTAAGGTTCTTGGAGTACACTGGTGACTGCTGTGGTTTAATCTTGCCATGTTCTTTTCCTATTCTAAATTAGTCTTACATTTTTCAGACTTGAGCCAAATGTAATGATGAGAAACAGCTTTTAGGCTGATGGTATGGGAGGACCTACCTTTGTTTTGCAGAAGTTCCTCTGATAACCTTAGCTGCTTTAGGAATGGTGTATGGAGCACAGAGGGAGCTTGTATTTAGGGGGATCCTGGAGCCTGGACTAGCTGTTGAGCACTCAAAATATTTGTGTATGCTGTAGGAGAGAAAATAATGTCTCTGTAGAAACTTATAGGGCTGGGAGGAGAGCATCTGAAGAGGGAGAAAGCCAAAAAGTATTGCATCCATGCCTAAGAGATGGATATTAGAACAATCCTTTTAACTTTTCCCTGCCAGAAGTCACTCTGAATATAAGGCGGTTTCCCTCCCTGTTCTTCCTGTGTGGGAGCAGTTGCTTAATGTCCAGGCTGTCTCTTGAAATGATGTCCATGGTTAAAGCTGCTCCGTGCTCCATGCATCAGGGTCAAGAACTGTGCATTTCCCACTCTTTTGTCATGTAGAGAAGCTCTCCTGCTCCATGCAGCAGGGTCAAGAACTGTGCATTTCCCACTCTTTTGTCATGTAGAGAAGCTCTCCTTCCCAGTTTCTCACCTTGGCAAACATGAGGTGCTCTCATTTGACAGGACTGACTGGTGCGTGGTTCCTGTTCAGGGAGGAAGATGAGCTGGGCTACAAGTGATCACTGTTGCCTGGGATGAAAAAATTACCTTTGTCGTGTGTCAAACATTTGCTGATGCTGCAGTAGGTTTGAGGAGAGGATGTGACATGATAATCTCCAAACGCTGCTACCATTTTTGAGTTTGTAGGTGACTTTTGTTGACAACACAAGGGACTTTATAAGTTGAAAAACTTTAGCCCTAAACTTTGCATTGCCTGGAGTGACTTTAGAGGATCTGTCTGGTGTGTGTTCCTTACACCTGAGCTGCACTGCATCTTGTGGCACTTAGAAGCAGGAGGGACAATGTATATTATGTGAAGATGCTTGGTAAAAGACACAAGAGAACCAATTCCTAATGCATTTAGTAATGCGGATTGAAAAATCTTAGAATTAGGCCAATCATCTTAGTATATAATTTTTCTGCAGTATTTGAACATCTTGGTGGAATAAATAGATTTGAAAAGTGCTGCTACTGCATTAAGAGAGTTAAGGGCAGTTGCATCAAGCTAGAAAAGAAAGATGAACTGATTAGTTTCCTCACCATTTTTCCCCCTACATTCTCTTGTTAACATTTAAGGTGGAAAAAGTCATCGGGTTTGAAAAATGTCACTTGGTTAAAGAAAAAAAACCCAGCCAACCAAAAAGTCTAAGCCAGCATTTACAGCGTTGTACGGTGGGTAGGATTGTAGGACCTACACAAAAACAACACTTGAGAGCTGGACTAGCCCAGGAATGAGAGGAGGGGGGCGACACGCTGGGGCTGGATGGGACACAGTCAGTGATTCTGCTGTGAAAACAAGGCGGTGCAAATGGTTCCTCCTCGCGGAACTGAGATGTGTTGATTCAGTCCACTGGTTAGTAATATGTAAGAGAAGGAGCAATGATTGATTTGACTGGGGGGGGAGGGGAGAAAAAAAAAGGATGTTAACATGAAGAGGGTATTAATTTGGAGTTTGGAAGGAGGACATTGCCAATGCTGGGGTAGTGGGAGCCTGTTGGAGCACTACCCACCATTGCTGGTAGAGCAGAGGTTGCTGCTCTGCGGGGTTCAAAACTAGCACTTGGGTGGGAAATAGGAAGTGTTTTCTGTGGGGGGAAAAAGTTAGAAAGAAACAGGAAAAAAGCATGTCCTGTTTTTGAAAAAATAACTCCTAAACACCTTCCTCTCTGCCCCCAGTAAAACCCACAGACCTCTCCAGAATCTGAACTTGCTAGTTCCTCTTTGGTTTAAGATAAACAGTACAAGACGAAGCTCCCTCCCCACCAGAACACCAAAAACTGACTAAAAATCATGTACAAATGTTGGTTTTGGTGGTGGGGAATAAACACAGAGTTCTCATGGGGAAGACATTGACATGACACTTCCAGGTGCTCTCTATGGCTCCACAGTACCGTGTGGGTTTGCTGGGAAGAGCTAGATCAAGTTTCTCGAGGACTACTTTTATATTTTGGTGTTGGTTTGGTTGGTTGGTTTTTTTTTTGTTGATGCTGTGTAATGCTTAGTATTTTAATGTAAAGCCCTCAGTCTGTTGTGCCTGTTGTCTGTGCTTTGTGTATTTTGGGAACCTAAGAGTGTTCTACCTTCCTTGGCTCTTTTACCCTCCTCCTCCTGTCAGTGGCGTAACTGGATAATTCCGTCTGGTTGATAATCCCTGGCCTCAAACTCTTAATGCTTTACTGCTGATCTCCTCCTCTTCTCTCTCCCTGGTTTCCTCATTGCCTGCACCCTGCAGACGTGCTGCTGAGATGCTGGGTGTGGGTTACAAGTTCCTGAGAAAATCTGTGGGTAAATAATTAACGTGGTGTAACGCTGAGCTCCCCCTGCTCCTCCCCACACCCTGGGACTGACTGGTGACAGTGAATAGTCCCCTTTTTGAGCTTGTCCTGCCTGTCCCGAAGAGCAGATCACCTTGATTGGGTTCTTTCTCTTTTTTTGTGTGTCCTTTTTTTTTTGTTTTGGTTTGGGGTATTTTTTGTTTTGTTTCTTTTGCCTCCTCTTTGTGAGAGTAAATAATGCACAAACTGCAAATGAGAGGTGGAATTGTAGACGAGGAGCTGACCTATAAGTCTTCGTTGATCTAGTTACATTCTCCAGAATGGCAAGGAGATGTGGTTCTGCTGCAGCATTGCTGGGGTCCTCTGTGGTCCCACACTGGGAACTGGTCATGGAGCATGGTCTGTGCCCAGGCTTCATCCATCCTGCCCAGTAGCTCTCCTACCCAGAGTCCTGCTGTCTTCCTACAATGGCGGACCTTCTTCTTGCTACCCTCCCTGCTCTCTTTCAATGTGGGTGGTAGGAGAGAAGAGCGGTTAAGTCATATGTTTTGGTAAGACCAAACCTTGTACCCTGTGCTGTCCCTCCTGGGGCACCAAACCTTATGAGAGTCCACCTGGCTCCAGCCAAGGGTTTTTTTGTTGTGTTTGTCATGGATGCCACTTTATGTGTAAAACCCTAGGAATGGTGTAAAAAGGCTCCATCGAGAAGTGGAGAAATATTATATAGGGTCAGCCAGGTTGTAAACCCACAATATCCAGTATTCCTGTTTTCAGCTTTTCACTGATACTTTGTCTAATTTTGGACCACTTCAGTGTTTCCTTAGAAGACCAGTGTGACTGTTGCGTTTTGCTGGGATTCATGTGAAAATTTGTAAGGTAGAAAGGCCAGGCTCAAGGTTAATACCAGAATCAATAGCCTCCACTGAATTGCTGCTTCAAATTTGGAAAAGCATCTCCCATGCTTCTCCCTCCCTCAGCTTCCCCTTCTGGTAAGTGGTGCTGTGCAAACCTCCTCTTGGGTGCTGTACAACACTAGCTCAGCCTCTGTCAGACACTTACTATGGCAATGATGGCTCAGAAAGACCTGCTGCTGGTGAGACCAAGAGGAAGAAAATGGGAAATACCCAGTGTGTCTGCAAAGAAAAGGAGCCCAAAGAGTCCTTTGATGTCAGGCTTTTGTGGGTTTCTCTTTATTTTGCTTGCTTGTGCTCCTTGGAGCGAATTTGGAGGAGCTCCAGAATTCAACCTAGGTGAAAGTCACCTTCAGGCCTGCGGGCCATATCCCTAGTGGGGCTGAGAGTGTGTGGGGAGAGCTCTGGCCGTGGGACAGGCACCTCTGCTTTATCTGACTGCCTGGACCAGTTCCTAAAGCAAAGTACCAAAGCATGGTCAGGCAGATTGAGTGTTTCCCCTACCGAGTGGTATTTGTTGTGATGTAAAGCTGGAATGATTCCTAGAAAGCATTGAAACACAAGTAATATTAACCAGAACTGAGAGAGAGCAGCCCGTCACTTGGAAATGGGAAATATGTTACGGTGAGAATGGGTCAGTAGGAATGAGGCTGCCTGGTTTCTGCTACTAAATCCCTTGAGAGCCTGAAGCCTGGTGTTAGCAGGACTGGGCATGGCAAGGTGCTTGTCTGCACTGGGGTGGGACTTGGAAGGTTTTGACTGTGGGTGATTCTGCCGAATGGGAGCATACTGGGCAAGATTGGTCCTGCCTGAGATGGTTGGGCTGGGGAGTCGCTCCATCTGAACTCACCTGTCAACTGGGACTGATCCAGCCCACTCGCCCCAGGGCGACTTAAAAAGCGCATTTTTTTGTATGGTGTTTTTGGGATCCTGGGAGATGTCATGCTAATCACATGCAAAGTGCTGCTTACTGACTGCACTAATTGTTTATTTAACGAGATATTTACCTGGATGATCACATCTCCTCCCTTTCCTTCCAATATAAAACTTGCTTGATAACTCACGTGACTGCTTGTAAGGCTAAAGGGACAGTCAGCCCCTTAATCTGTGCTGTCCTGGAAGAAATAACCCACTGGGCTAATTCCCTGCAAGATTATCCTAATCTCACCTCATCCTCATCTGTGTTCACACGTGCAAATGCACACCGTCGGTGGTATGTAATGTTCTTCCGTCTCTCACAGCTGAAACGAGTAAATCCTACAAGACCAAAGCTTTGGACATGGAAGTTGCGTCATGTTGGTGGTCTCGGGCATGTGATTCAGGCAGCTGAAGCACGATGAAAGGACAGCACTGGCTTCAAACAAAGAAAGACAAAGAAAAGAAAAACTGCATTCTCATCTGTCGAAATGTCACACTATAATTTGGGGGAAGGCAAATTATTTTTCGGTTTTACTTCGTGTTAAATAATGTGCACAATCACTTTGTGTTTCAAAGTAGTTTCTCCAGTAGCATGTGCAAGACTCCCGCAGCGACCAAGAGAGAAAGAAACTACTGGGAACTACTGACTTTTAAACTTGTTTATTTAAACATACTAAAAAGACAAGCAAGGGACTTAGCACAAGCGTAAGTCCTGAAACTACCTGTATTTTTCTAAGGTCTTTCCCTTTATTGATACTCAACTGAGCTTGGTGATAGAGCTTATTGCTTTGAAATGGAAAGTTGCAGCACCCTGCACCTCCTGCCTCTTTGTCACTCCTGGTCTTGTTTTGCTGTTGTCACCTCTGGAGGAAGTTCGTGTGTTTCCATGCAAGGGCTGAGGATGAGAAGCAGACCCCTGTTGTGTTTCTGTAATAGAAATCCATATTTAAATGACACAAGCAGTAAAGCTTTCTATTTTCTTTTCACTTTTGGATGGTGCTTGGTTTCATTCTTGTGTGAGGCACATTGGGATGCTGCACTTCCCTGGCACAGGATTGCAGCGATGGCTCTCCTTGCCCTGCAGTCACTGTCTCTCTCATTGTTTCTGTAATTTGACTAGCAGATATTTTGACAGTTGTTGGGTTTTGCTTTGTCTTTTTTGAGGGGAAGACAGGCACTTCAGTTGGAACAAAGCTTGGCATCACTGTACATCTTGTATTCAATTCAAGACTTGCACAGATACCCTCCAGTTGAAACCCCTTCACCCCTTGGTGTGGGAGTGTGGGTTGAGATTTCTCCATGGCTCTGTGAGCCCCTGTGCTGTTGGAGGTACAGTTTCCCATTGCATTGGGTGTGGGAGATCTCAGGATGAGGGAAGAGCAGTGGAGTTATGTTGCAGCAGGGAATGATGTTGCTTGGTGCCCCTCTGTGCAGCAGCCCTGGTAAGCAGCACCTTTGGTCTTGGCTTTGGGCACAATGCTGATGGGTCAGGCAGCTCCATTACTTCTGAAATCAGTTTCACCATGTTGGGGAGTAGTACTTTGAAAAGACCCATGTAGCTTTGAATCTAACACCAAGCCCAGGCACAGAGAAGATGTAGGTACACTGGGAGCATGTGGTTTATTGTCCTGATCATTTCCTGCTGCTCATCAAAGGGCTTGATCTCAACTCCTTGAGACCTTGAATCTGCAGAGATTTCTCACCATAATATTTTCACCAGGTGACATCCAAAAGAAAGAAAGGGGTTTCATGAGGTGAAATAAAGTCATCCTGCACTGCTAAACAGGGTGTTGAATGAGACTTGGGATTTGTGCTGTTGAGGCTTCCTCAAATGGAAGGTTGTGTGGAGCCATTGAGCTGGTGAAATCCAAAATTTAGATGCAGCATTTGATGTCTTACTACAAACTGTCTCTTTTGTTGTGCCAAATTCAGCACTGAAGAGCTTGTTAATCCCTTACCCAGGTGCTTTAGGAGCGGTGATTCATGCAGGGGAAGGGCCAGGGCTCGGAAAGGATAGTGTGCATCACTCTTCTGGGCAAGTAACCCAAAGGGTGGGTGGATGTGGGGGCAGATAGACTGTAATGTGTGTCATTGAGGAAAAGGGAAGGGTGAGGCCTTCTAACCTAGAGGCATTTAGGCTCTGCCCTGGGCTAGCAAAATAGTCAGCATTGTCAACATCTGGCCCATCAATTTTTCCATTAGAAACTCGGTTCTTTGTGGGATTTTAATATCTTGGCTATTTCGAATCACACTGAGAAACAACATGCTGCTGTGCAGGCACTCAGCATGGATCCTTTAGTTGTTTGCAAGGCAGACATATATAATAATAATTTATAGCATCGCCTTTGGAATGGGCATAATGGGAAAACCCAGCCCCTACATAGTAAGAGTTCCTTTCTGTCACACAAGCTGTAGGAACAATGTGCTAGCAATTAACTGTAATAACAAGAGAGGAGCTGGGGAGGGGTTAGGGAAAAGTTGGTTGTTTTTTGGGGGTTTTTTTTTGCTGAGTTTCCATTTGGAAGCACAAGAGCTCCTTGATGGTAGGGTTGGTTCAGATGCCATTTGGTCATTGCTGTAGTCTTTCAGCCCACCTTGCTGGGAAGGACTAAAGACTGCTTTCTGTTACTTTTGGCATCCTTTCTTGCTCTTTGCTCTGCAGTTGGCTATAGGAGACCATGCTGCACTAGCTGCCACAGCGAAAAGCTGGGGAGGTATGTTGGGTTGCATGGTGGTGGCTGCAGGTGTAATGTGGGCAGTAATTGTAGTCCTTTGAGAGCTGTTGGCTGCAGCACTTTGCCATAACCTCTTTCCTTCATGACACTGGAAACTGGGAATCAGAGACCTCACTGAGTTTTTTGGGGAGGGGCCTGGAAAGGAGGGATGCGATGGAGTCCTGATAGGTCCATTTTTCTGGTGTCTGTTTTATGTTGATCTCCTGGGCCACAGAAGAACCCAGATATCTGGAAGACCAGTTTAGCAGTTGCAGGTGCCAGTGAAGTGTGGTAGAAGACTGGGATGAAATCGCTGACTTCCACATGGGTAGCGTGGAGAGGTGTTGAAATGCGGCATCCTATTTGAAGCCAAGAGGCTTCTTGGTTATGGGTCTGTCTTTGTACATGTGGACAAAACTCTGGCATTTTGAGCCATCGCCCATGCCCCACCCGGCAAAGTGGTGGCTCAGAAGGGAGCAGTGAATTGTCATCCCACTACCTGCTGTGTGTGCGCAACCCAGGGCTGGTCCACAGTGTGGTCCGGAGGAGACACAACTGGGCTCAGGGCGACCTTCTCTTCTTGGACAGATTTGCAACTCTGGTGGGTTGTAGCATTTTTGCATCATTTACCAAGTCTTAAACCTCAAGCTGACCCTTCATAAAGTCCCTGTCCCAGGTAAAGCACTTCCAAACCCCAGGTGGTAGTTATTTAAAGCTTTGGGTGAAGCATTTTGGTCCATAGGTGGGCACGAAATTAAGGCGCTCTGGTTTGCAGCGAGGCTGAGAAGCCAGAGCTTTCCTGAGGGCATGAGCTGCATATGTGTGTGTGTGTGTGTGTACACACCATCCTTACAAAACGTGATCTGGTTTAAGGGAGTATTTCTGTACAGGACAGCAGGAAGTGTATGCTTAAGTCCTACAGACGTCAAAGCAACTTAAGCGCCTATTAAAGATAATCACGTACTTAAGTGATTGTCTGCGTTAGCCTGGATCTGCAATGGCAGATAACCTCCCTTGGATTGGGGGTGCACAGCTCTGTTTTGTAGTTCCTTCCCAAGGCGGGTGCTGATTTATTTATTTTTTGATTCTTTCCTTAGTCAGGCCCAAACCAAGCCATCTTTGCTTTGCAAATTATCGGAAAAGCTGATGTGAAAAGTTAAAGCGTTCTGAGCAACACAGTCCTTTTGAGATGACTAAGAGAATTTGTACCACTCATTTCAAAAGGGCTCCGTGTAGTAAGAAAAATGCCATAACAAGGATGTTTCACTGAAGGATACCGTTGGAGTCGAAATGCCATCTGGTGTGATCAGAATGACAGTCTGCTTGAGATTGGTGCGGTGTAATGTGCTACTATAGATTACTTTCCTTTAATGTCATTTTTTTTCCTTCCTGAAATCTTTTTATGATGAGTGGGATGCTTACAGCATAGATTTGAATGCAATATTGAGTAATAAGAATAATAAGCAGGTGCATTGTATAACTTTTAAGTGGAAAGCTACTGCCTAGAAGGGGAACCTAATGTGGTTATTGCTGCATCTTTTCCCTAGATGAGCATTGTTCCCAAAGCATTTATGGGTTTCTCTGTGTGTGAGGTTTATTTAAGTACATTCCTATTCAGGTGGATGGGACACTTTGCTTCTGAATTGATTTTTTTTGGTAGAACTTTTACATTTGTAACAATAGACGGTGCTAATATGTAGGTTCTTTGCAAGAAGACTAACGTTTTGCCTGGAAATAACAGGATCATTTGATGAATGCTTGAGTCGCTAATGAAAAAAAGGGGTGGGAGAGGAAATTACCTTTAATAAGGTGTTTAAATGACATTTTTCTTATAAAATGCCACCGTGTTTGATTTTCACAGAAAAGAGAAACCAAAGGTGTTCACAAGGTAGGTGTGATGCAGCTGAGTGCCTGAAGACTTGCCTTGGCTACTTTTCTACATGCTTTGGTAGTTACCCCATCCTTGCTCTTCTGCAGGCTGGTGCTTCCTGGAGCGTGGCAGCCCTGGCCAGTATTGTCCCTTGCTGTCCGTAAGGACCCAGCAGATGTTGTCCTCCTGCTGTTTCAACCCATGTTTGCAAAATGCTGTCTGTTCTTGTGTTTCATGTCCCCACTTCGGGACTGCCAAGTGACTTCCAGTTGAAAACATGGTTTGTTAGGAAAGGGAGCAAGTTACTTTTTGGCTTGCCTTTTGGACCTCTGGCCTCCAGACTACACAGATCCTCTTTCTAGTCCTCACTGTAGTAAATCCAACCTTGCCAAGACCAGCAGTGATTTTGGGTGCTTTTTTTGATAGTTTTCTCTCCAGTGTTGGCCTGAGCAAAACCTTCCAAAGTCTGGTTAACCTGGGAGGATGCTTGCTCCTGTGAGTGTGCCTGGATTATCTCCTTTACTGAGGACAGTTCTTGGGTAGTGTTTAAAATCCATTTTAAGCCCCACTAATATCAATGGCACTTTACCAAGCAGAGGACAGCATCTCAGGGCATTTTTTCTCCTCACATGATTTGGATCTGGAGACTAGTTTGCACAATGCTGACATCTCCTAGCTTTACCCATGCATGTTGCTTTGCACCAGATGTCCATTTATTTCTCTCAGAGGACTAGTGCAAAAGTGGAATTGTCAATCTAGAAGGAGGACCACAAACTATTTTTGAACTGCAAGGTGCTGTTCAGGAGAGTCTGGTCTCTGCGAAGCAGTAGCTTTCAGGTGCCCTTAGCTCCTCATGGGTTACACATGCTAAGGTGTTAGAACAAAAGGCAAAGCTTGTGGTGTTTTTTCAGAAGGATGATTTGTTCTTTGTTTAATAAGGAAGGACTTGGGTTCTTGGAAGTACGTGTTTGTGATAGGCAAATGTGGCAAAGCTGAGATCATTCCTTGATTGTACTGACAACACTCTGCTGCTCTTGGTTCCTAAATTTCCCTCTCTGGAAATGCACTCAAAGTTTATTGTAGATGTGCTACAAAATTTTTAATGAACAAGCTTGTGCATTCTATGGGTATGAAATTTTAAGTCCTTGGTGGGTTCATTACATTAGCATGTAGCACCCAATAAATTCCAGTAACTCTAAGTCACATTCTAGACCTATTCTATTTCATGAGGGCTGCTGGTCTGAATGTTGATTTTCACTCTGAGCTGCAGCTGGTTATTTCACTAAGAATTTGAAGGTCTGGAAGGGGATCACCTTCCTCTTCAGGGTGTCAGCAGCACCTCAACTGAGAAATATTTACTTGTGTCAGAGAAGATGAAGGAGGAGTGGATTTGAACTGAATAGATTTTAAGAGGACTGTATGCAAGTGGCTCATCCTGATTCCACTCAAATGTTTGTTGGCAAAGTCTCTGAGGGAAGGCAGTGTTCAGCCCTTGCTTGATTTTGGCCTGAGCCTGTGGGGATTCTTCTACTGGACCTGGAAGTACAAGTTTTCAAGAGAAGGAGCAGCCCTGCTTGACATCATGAAAGCATTGATCCCCATCTACCTGTGCAGGGATAGACATTACTTGCAGCCAAAAAGCTATGATATAGAGGGTCACAAATTCTGGGGCAAGAAGGGGAACCTTTCTCAGTGCAGTTGTCCTTTGTAGGATAAAGACTGTAGCATCTACTTGTAAGGAGAGGATCTAAATCATTCAAGTGCAAATGTCGATGCAGGACATTTTGGGCATTTCTAGAAGAGACACAGTGTGGGCTCCACCTCCTATTGGCAAGTAGCTGGGTGATACCCTGTTGGTTCTGCCCTGATAAAGGTTATGAGTGGTCTGGGTAAAAGCATGATTGATTGCAATACGTTGAGATTTTCCTGGGACTAGCTGGTGGGCCTGAGGGTTGGTTACTGCCCTGCACACTCCCAATCCCTTTACCTGCTCCACCTTGAAGTCTCTTCCTGGCTCTCTTGCCAAAGACATGGCTCTTTGCTGTGTGCCTTATGGCCATGTCTTTCTTCTGTTTAGCACTTGCTCAGTTTCTCCTTGTCCTGTGTGCTTTCCCTATGCTCCAGCCCATTACCTCCTACCAGGCTGTAATGGTGCAGCCACCATCCCACGTCCTTCAATCATCCTGTTGCTTCCCATCCCAGAGTGTGATGGGGTGTTGGTTTGTTGGTTTTTTTTTGGTTGGATTTTTGTTGAATTGGTTTTTTGGTGGTTTGTTGTTCTTGAGCTTCCATTTCTCCTGTCTGCAAAGTGGAGATAATCCTTCCCTTTGTGGGGCTGTGAGACTGCAGGGAGGTGGTGTGTTGTCACAGCTGAATGTTGGCTGAGCTGCGGTGACTGTGTGTGCTCCCAGCCTGCTGCAAGCACAAGGCAAAGCCCTTCAGCTGAAACCACTGAAAAGTCACTTTACCCAAATTTGTTAAGCCGCGGTGACTTTTGGTTGCCGTCACCTTGGTATTTAGAAAGTGCTCTGGTGTCTGAGAAAGTGTATTGTGAGGTTTATTAGTTTTAATTTTAATGTTTTCGAAATACTGGAGACTTCTGCTGCGAAAAAAGAAAGGAGGTTTTGGTTTTCTTACGCTATCAAACCGCCCTGGACGTGATACAGACAGCTGTGTGGCTGCTGGGGATCTGCCACCTTAGCTATGATGTTTCTGCAGACATGGCTTCAAGTACAATTCTATTGAAGGCCTTTGTAGCCCTACAATGAAGGGAATTATGAAGGGTTTTCACTGCCTGGCTTGGAGTTTCTGAGCTTATGAAAATGAATAGTGTAAAATGTTCTTGGCAGGCTTTTGAGAGCAGCTGTCTAGACACATGCATTGTCATATAAGGATGGATCTTCTTTGTTGGGTTGGGCATCATCGTCCTTCATTACAGCAGCAAAAAATCACCTGAATCCATCATTCTGCCTCCAAAAATGGTGATGACTTTTTCTGTCAATGAATAGTCACATGCCTGGTAAGGGAACTTCGATCCCTTATAGAAAGCAGTTCTGTGTTAGTCCTGGGCATATGGGAAACCACTGGAGGAACCTGGGTCTGTTGTCTTGGATGCAGATGATGACCATTGTGTTGGGAGGTTGGCTCTGGAGCATCGCAGCTCTGTGGAAGCTGCAGTTGCCCAGAACATGTCTCTATGAATGCCCTCTGGTTTGATTTATATCCACGTAACGCAAAGAAGGTGACTTTGGTTGATTTGAAGGCCAAACCTTCTGCAGTGGTGGAAGAGCTGTAGATGTGTCTATGTTTGGCTGAGAAGAAACCTTTGCCTTCCCATGGTCATGTGGCTGCACTTGCTTTCTTTTGTTGTTCAAAGGCAAAAGCAAGAGTACAATAGAAGAAGTAAAAGAAATCCCACACTCCAAAGCTTCTGGGCAACTGGACTAGAATCTTGAGAGAGCAGAGAAACACTGTGACAAAAAGCAGGTGTGAGCCTTGTGTGTGAATTTTTTTAATATTATTTATTTATTTTAGTTTTGGCCTGTTAAGGACTCGTGGTGTTCAGTAGCTTTGCAGTGAACAGAAATTATTTCCCTGGAAATATGACCTTTGGTTTATATTGCATATTGGTGGAGATGAAAGATGACAAGCTTAAAAACAGTTTTCATAGTAGTGATGGTAAAATTAAATGGTCAAAGATCATTTCTTCCTTGCTGAATATGGACCTCTTGCCTCTGTGCCCCCCAAAACCAGAGGGGAGCAGTGGGTCCTGCTGTTCATGCTGAGAGGATGGGAGGTCCCACATGGTCATAAGGGTGGGCCGCTCCTTAGAGCCCTCCTCCCTGGGCTTGGGGTTGACTCTCATCAGGATTTTGGGGTGTGAAGAATCAGTCATCCTTGGAAAGGTGGAGAAACAGCTTTGAGTGTCTCTTTTGACACCTCTCATTCTGTTTACTGGCTCATGTGCATGCATGGAGGCGATTCTTTGCTTTTTAATGTATTTTTATATTTCTTCCAGTGCACACAGGAGCTTTGCAAACTGCATTCCAGGGCTTCTGAGGTCCCTGCATAGCCCCTGGCTCCCGAAGCTGTTCCTGTGGAGGTCCAGGGCATCTCTCCTCTTGGGATGGGATGGACTTGCAGCTGAACCTGTGCCTAGTTGGTTTTTTGGCTGCAGAGATTGGGCCTATTGATGAGCTGCAGTGCTTGAAAAGAAAGGAGGGGCATGTTCTGTATGGGGAAAGAGGGGAAAGGAGGTAGTTTTCCTCTTTCTCATGAATGTGTTGCTTTTAATTCTTACAAAGAAGAGAAAGTAGGTTCAAATCTCAGCTTCGTTAACCAAGCCCTCAAAGACAACAAGATGCAACAAACTGAGGCTTCATTCACACTGTTCCTCATCCGGTTGGTGGCAGGGCTGCTGTGGGCAGGCATCGGGGCAGGCAAGCTGTTGCCATTTCAGCAACCATTGGGCAGCCAGCTCACCTCCAAGAAATGTGGTCATGCTTCTGCTTAGCTCTTGTGAGCAGCCTCATGGGTCTGCTGATCCTTCCTGCCTCTCACCCCCCCACCTTCTTTGGTTACTTGGCGAGGACTTGTGCCTCCTGAGAAGTTCCAGGCATATTAGTCATTCATTCTAAGTCTTTTTTTTTCTTAATGCCACAGCATTTAGGCAGTGGGAGCAAGGAAGGCTTCCAAGCTGTCCAGTTGGAGCTAGGTTGGTTGCAGAGTGTGCACTCTGGGACAGGAGGTAACATCCTGCTGGGGACAGATGGTGGCTGATGCTGAACCACAGGGCACTGTGTGGCTTCCCATGGGTTGGGGACAAATACACTTGGCGGGGGATATGTGGGGGCCTGTTGGCAGCAGGGGAGGAAGAATTCACTCTTGCTCCTCACACACAACTTCTTTTTTCTAATCATTCCAGCCCACGGGAATTTTTTATTTTACTGATTTTCGTTGGTGGTGGTTCTTTCATTTGGTCATTTTGGCTTTTCTTTTTTTCTTCCCCTCATTTAATTGTTGGAGCTGTTTTTAATCCCTGACCATAATAAAGCCACACTGTTAACACAAGCAGCGGGGTAGCTGGAATTGCAGCTGTACTACAAGCTCTGCTTTTAATTTCAGGCTGTTATTAATGAGGCTAGAAATCTTCCCCTCCCCTAGCTGAGTTTCAGCCGTGTGTTTTCATACAAGTCACTCCACTTACTTCAGGGCGCTTCAGAGCATCCCTGTCTCCATCGGAGCACAGCAAGTGGAAGGTTCAAATCTGTATTTAGATGTCATGAAGAGGTTTCTGGCCAATGTCCTTCTCATTCCCCAGTACAGCCAGCTGTGCAGGTGGAGGGAGCAGGCATCTGCAGGAGGTGGGACTGGACTGCCAAGGAGAGGGTGGTGATGGAAAACCACAGCCCAAAGGTGCTGGGCAGGAGAGTTTGGCAGAAGCAGTAGGACAGGACAGTGGGTTTGGGTTGCTCATGAGCTGCTGCCTGTTGCTGTGGTCTTGGGGCCAGTTGTGGGGGTATCTGATGGTTGGTATGGTCACCGTATTGTCACGGTATGGTTGGCAGCACCCATCAGGCTTCACAGAGAAGGAAGTTAGCAGGGGGCTGATGGGGAGCCTTCTGCTTCTGCCTAGACAGTGTCCTGCCCTCTAAATGGGTTTGCAGAGGGACTGAAAGCATCGAGGTTGACCTCTGTCTGTAAGTGGGGAGGCAGCTTTAACGTGTCTGTTCTCCTTGTCCCAGTACACAGACACATACAATGGTCAGTCAAAGCTCAAATATAGGAATCTGGAAGCTGGTAAAAAAAGCAATCAAACCCCCAAACAACAGCTCTGTCACCCAACCTGTAATATGGAGCATAGGCCTTCTTGCTAGAGGAGGCTCTCGAGGCCAGTGACCTCAGATCCAAAGGCAGACTGGATGCTTCTGTGTGTGTGAAGAATTAGTTCAGTGCTAACGACTATTGGCAAAAGAACAGAACAAAATTGAGAGCAAGATTAAATCTCGTGCCTCACCATGAAGTCAATCTTTATATTTTGGATGCTGGAATGAGATGGTATCTGGGGCAGAAGACTGCCAACATGCCTGTTATGGAGGATTTGTCTGGATTGAAGACAACACCCTTGGGGAAATGGATCAAGTTGCTGATTTCTTTAAGGTTCTCCATCTTCCTGGCCAGCTCTAGTGTGACCTTGCCTGATGTCTGGCTGAAGAAACTAGACGGAAGCACATAGCTCTGAATAGCTGAGGATAAGCAACAGCATAGGTGGTCATGCAGAATTTTTTGGGTCTTCTGTATGGCAGGAAAAACTAGGACTGAATTGGAGACAGTCCAGATACTGGCAGTCTGTCTGTGGGCTTCCTTCTTTCCTGGAGCTGTTGGCTGTGCTCTGGGGATGATTGATCCCATGTTTGTCTCCCCATCCCTCAGGTTGTTGCCATCCCTTTCCTCTGCAGTGTGAAATGAGAGCTGCTCTTCCCACGTGGAACAGGGCTGAGAAAGGGGAGTAGATACAGATTCTTCATGGATATCTGTGATCCAGGATTTTCTGCCTTTGGCAGAGGAGCATGCCTTTCTCTTTCCCTTTCTGCTCCTGCAAGGTGCTGGGTGCCCACAGGAATAGTCTGTTGTTTACGGTAGAAGCAGCAATGTCAGAAAGGTTTTTGTAATATTGCAATTGCATCTTGGGTATGGAAATCCCATTCTGCTGCTGGAGTTGTTGCAATAGGCTTTAACTTAGAGATCGTCAGGACTTTAGAGATGCAAGTTGCTGGAAATTTTTCTTAAACTGTGGTCCCACGCTCCTGTTGATAACCTGTGTGTGTTAGAGGGGACATATTTTTCTGTGGCAGAGGGCACATAACCCTCCCAGCCCCAGGTGCTCACACTTGAAGGCCAGGTTGCCTTTTATTGCCTGTGCAGATGTGACTTGAGTGCTGCTAACCTGGGAAACAACCCTTTAGGACTGGAGCTGTAATAGTATCACGTTTTTAAGTTAGCACCCTGCTTCCCTTCAATGTAATTAGGAAGATGATTGCCTGAGCACAGGTAGGTGTGCAGGCATCTCTGCAGGAGCCCGTGCTGGGCTGGTCTAGTTCAGCTTGCTCCTTTTTTCATCCCGTGTCTCAGGAACGTGATGGCTGAACCCAACGCTCCCTCTTGTATGCACTAGCCTTTTTTCCTAGATGGATTGATTGGATTTCCAGTAAAGACAAACGAAGTCAGAAGTCTAGCGGCATTGAGCAGGCAGCGCTGCATTCCGTGGCCCAGCCTGCTGTGCGCAGCTCCTTATACGGCCAAAAAAAGGAAGGGGAAAAGAGGGCGCAGCGTGAATACCAGACATACGATGCATTCCTCCCAGCTGCACGCTCGGAATTTGCTTTTCTCCAGAAAGTGGACCTTCTGCACATCCATTAATTGAGGCTCTGTACTGTTTAGCAGGGAGAGGGAAGGCAGCATTGAGCTGATTCCTGGCAACACTTAACTGTCTTGTGTAAGGGAATTTCTTTTATGTGAGAGTTTTTTTGGTTCTTAGGAGGAGGGTCAGAGGAGGGAAATGGAAGGGGGAGGAATGAGGAAGGGGAGAGGAGGCCAGGTTGTCCTGAAACTCCCTATGAATCCTGGCAAGCTGCAAGCAGGTATACTGCAATTTCTTGTCCTAAAAATCAATCTGATTAATCATTAGCCTCTGCCTTTAAATTATATTTTCCCTGCATAGCATCTTCCAGTTAGTAAAAGGCAGAAGGTAGATAAGGGAATTGATCCCAGTACTTCATTCATAATCTGGCTTCAGCCTTCATTGCTTGAATAACTGCAGACCTGAATGGCCATCTGCTCTCGGGGGCTGCTCTAGTCCAAACTTGGACCGGAGGTATAAAACACAGGCTGTGGATTTTTTTTATTATGTATGGGCCCTGATTTCTCCAAGTGTGCCGGGTTTCCGAAGCACTGGTTTGTTAGCTTGGGTTTAGCATCCTATCAAGGGTTTGAACGAGGAAGGTCAGGCCAGTACATCACCTCTCCTGAGCCACTGACTCATGGTATACAGACATGTCCTTCAGTGACACAGGAGCTGAACCTCCATAGCAAATGTTGTGGTTTCCTAGATTGCTTGGAAGCCAAACTGTGGACTAGGTGCCACAGCAGAGTGAATCATGGTGCTGCCTGTGCATGGGCAGCCTGCCTGCCTGCTAGCACCTGGGGCCATGCTGGCAGGGACACCTCCAGCCAGCAGTGTTTGCACTCACTTCCAAAGGGAGAGCTGTTCCAAGACGGTGGACATGACCTGTGCATCTTTCTATGGATGCTATCTGTGTTTTGTGGGGACAGGCAGGTGGGAGAATTGAGCAATTGTCACTCAGCCAAAAGGCATTTCTAGTAGGGGCAAAAACACTCTAACAACTTTGAGTCATGTTTTATTACCTTGGGATCAGAGTGCCTGGAAAGCAATTCTCTATTGTCTCTTTGCAGGCCTTGTAGAGGTGATGATGCTACTTAATTTCACAAGCTCCTTTCATCTAGCTCCTGCACCGTGCTTTCCCATTTCAAGGATGGGCTGTGACAGCACTTGACTAAGGCAATCTGTGTAGCTTTGTGAGGATCCCATCTGTTTCTCTACTTGACAGCTGGGCTGTTCCATGTTACTTGCCTTCTTGCTTTCCTGTAAAACCAAGCACGTTATTAGGACCCAAAATAGGAGCTCTTCTGGGCCATGTTGTAATAGGAGGGTGTTTCATGATGACAAGTTCATGAAGGCAAAGCCCTTTTATACATGCAAGGAAATAGCAACAATCTGCTTGCAGGTCGTGCATGGCTCAGCTCTTTGAACTTCTACATTATTGAGTGTGTGCTGTCTCTGTTCTCAGAGACTGTACTTCGCAACAAGCACTGTAAATTATCCAGTGAAGATAATAGAGGAATTTGATGGTAGAAGAAAGAGGAATGAATAGCAAATTTATGCTTATGAAAACATCTATTGAGTATTCTTGTCACTCTTTCCTCATCCATCCCCACATGCATCCAGAGGTTGTTTAAACCCAGGTGGAGTACAGAGACTTTAAGATCCACTCAGGGCAAAAATAAGCTCCTTCAAATGGGTAGCTATGGGTGCAAGGTAAAGCATTTGGGGTGGAACTGGCAGGTGTTGTTTCTTGACACCTCTTCACATAAGCGCATTCTTGAGTGCTTTGGACCTGGGACTTTAAGTTGTTCTTTGAGAACTTCTCCTTCAACTGAGGAGTTGGTCAGTGAGTATTGGGTTTGGAATGTCTGCATTTCTTGATTGTCTGAGCTCTTCATGATAGTGTTGATATGGATGATGGCTACCAGGTGAGAATAGGAGACTGGCAGGATTGGATATGTTCATAGAGTCCTATGGGAAGTGAGGATAGTGATTACTTGGGGTTCTAGACTTGCAGCTGGGTTTCTTTGTGCATCTGGCTTCCTCCTGGAGATGGAGAGATCCAGCTGCCCCCTCTGCCACAGCTGAGAAATGTTGGGAGGGAGCTGCATTGGGTATTGTGGGAAACCATTGAGCCTGGTGGGGGAAATGGGTGTCAGGACTCCACTCCTATGTCCCCAGCGGGTGTATTGCTTGCAGAAATTTTTCAGATGCAGCTGCTGCCTGGTCCGTGTGTATGGCTGAGGGCCATCATGCATTTTGTGGGTGCTGAAAGGTCACAGCCCCTCTCTCTCACTTCCATTTCTGTGAGGGTTAAACGGGAGTAAACATCTCCCAGTTACTTTTCTAATGCAACAAAAAACCCTGGAACTAGTGGCGAAGGAGAAATAGAGAGGTGACTGGTAAATGTTTCTGTAAATGTTGTGGCATTTTTGTTTCCAGAATATTATCCTCTTGGGGGAAAAAAAAAAATAAAAGGTAACTCAATAAACCAAAGCAGGCAATGTGTTTGCACCCTCTAAGTACCAAGGAATGCTGGGCTTGTGTTGCTTTTCCTTTATTTATATTTTTTGTGGTACTGCCTTAAGGTGTCTTATCAGAAGTAGGGGCCATCATTATTAGAATCCTGTAAAACAGCTGCAAATGGCACAGTGTTCTCTATTGCTATCAGTTTTATAATTATTCATAGATTTTTTTTTAAAAGCCATGAGGGACTGTCTCTGCACACATCATTGATTTTGCTAATAAAATCTTATATTTTAATGGTATGTTTCATTGGAAAAAACATCAACTGCTCCATAAAATCAAGTCTCGCAGTATCGTGGGATGGGAATGTTTCCTGTTGTCTTGATGGAGGGTTGATCTGGATGGATTTATTTGGTTGCTTAACAGAAATCAGAAGCCTCATCTCCTCTGGTCCATCCTTTCTGACCAGGGGTTTGAAGTTCAAAGGTGCAGCTCCTGACAGGTGCCTCTGATCTTTGCCAAATTCTGCCTCTGCTTTCTTTAGCACCTCCCTCAAGCTCCCATTTCCCCCAGGCTCCTGAGGACTGCAGGCATTAACATACCCGGAACAGAGGTGTGGTGAGGCTCCCAGGGCTGCCATCACTCCCTGTCCTCCTCGCTCAGGGTAGTGTGAAGACTGGAGGATCTGTGGTTTGCAAAGGGAGGGTCTCAGTGTGTTGCTCTGGGCTGGCCACAGAGGGTGTGCTGGAGAATTTCCCACAGGTGAAGCAGCCCTGTGGCCACATCTTTACTTTCTGTGGGGAGTGGGATTGGTGCTTAAAACCTGTTTGAAAATATTCCAGCACAAGGGTATAGGGAGAGGGCAGCTGTCAGACCATGGCCACTGTGTTGTCCCCAGCAGTCCCTACATGCAAGGTTCCTATCTGGCTGCTGTGCCCACAGGTGAGCTGCTCTGGTGGAGAATGTTGTTTCTATTCAGGCTATTCAAGGACCGATGGGGCAGGTTAAACTGCATCCATCCAGTATCAGCCAGGACGGGCTTGAAAGTCCCAGGCTGAGCTTTCTCCAGCCCTTGTTGACTGAGATCACAGAATCACAAAATATCAGGGATTGGAAGGGACCTCGAAAGATCATCTAGTCCAATCCCCCTGCTAGAGCAGGAACACCTAGAGCACATCACAGAGGAACATGTCCAGGCGAGTTTTGAATGTCTCCAAAGAAGGAGACTCCACAACCTCCCTGGGCAGCCTGTTCCAGTGTTCAGTCACTCTCACTGTAAAGAAATTTTTCCTCATATTTAACTGGAATCTCCTGTGTTCCAGCTTGCACCCATTACTCCTTGTCCTATCATTGGATGTTACTGAGAAGAGCCTGGCTCCATCCTCCTGACACTCACCCTTAACATATTTATAAACGTTAATAAGGTCATCCCTCAGTCTCCTCTTCTCCAAGCTAAAGAGACCCAGCTCCCTCAGCCTTTCCTCGTATGGGAGATGCTCCACTCCCTTAATCATCTTGGTATCCCTGTGCTGGACTCTCTCCAGCAGTTCTCTGTCTTCTTGAACTGAGGGGCCCAGAACTGGACACAATATTCCAGATGGGGTCTCACCAGGGTAGAGTAGAGGGGGAGGAGAACCTCTTGCAACCTACTAACCACCCCCCTTCTAATACACCCCAGGATGCCATTGTCCTTCTTGGCCATGAGGGCATAGTGCTGTTTCATGGTCATCCTGCTGTCCACCAGGATCCCCGGGTCCCTTTCCCCTGTGCTGCTCTCCAACAGGTCATGTCCCAACCTATACTGGTACCTGGGGTTGTTCTTGCCCAGATACAAGACTCTACACTTGCCCTTGTTATATTTCATTCAATTTCTCCCTGCCCAACTCTCCAGCCTGTCCAGGTCCCGCTGAATGGCAGCATGGCCTTCTGGTGTGTCAGCCACTCCTCCCAGTTTGGTGTCATCAGCAAACTTGCTGATAGTACACTCTATTCCCTCATCCAAGTCATTGATGAATATATTGAACAGTACCGGTCCCAATACTGATCCCTGAGGGACTCCACTAGACACAGGCCTCCAAGTAGATTCTGTCCCATTGACCACCACTCTCTGGCTTCTATCCTTCAGCCAGTTCACAATCCACCTCACTACCCTATCGTCCAGGCCACACTTCCTCAGTTTAGCTACAAGGATGCTGTGGGAGACTGTGTCAAATGCTTTACTGAAGTCAAGGTACACCACATCCACTGCTTTACCATCATCTATCCACCTGGTTACATCTTCATAAAAGGCAATCAGGTTGGTTAAGCATGACTTCCCCTTGGTGAAGCCATGTTGACTGCCTCTTATGACCTTCTTATCCTTGATATGCCTAGAGACAACACCAAGGATAATTTTTTCCATTACCTTCCCAGGAATAGAGGTGAGGTTGACCGGTCTATAGTTACCCGGGTCCTCCTTCTTGCCCTTTTTGAAGACTGGAGTGACATTTGCTTTCCTCCAGGCACCTCTCCCATTCCCCACGACTTGCCAAAGACAATGGAGAGTGGCCTAGCAATGACTTCCGCCAACTCGGTCCCGCCATCGGGACCCATGGATTTATGGATGTCTGAACTGCTCAACTGGTCCTTAACCCAGTCCTCATCAACTGAGGCAAACTCCTCCTTTATCCTGTCTTCTTCTAGAGCCTCAGGGCTATGGGGCTCCTCCAGCCAGCCTCTGCCAGTATAGACAGAGACAAAGAAGGCATTAAGTAACTCAGCCTTCTCTGTATCTTCTGTCACCAGGGCACCCACCTCATTCATCAGATACCAGGAGCCTGGGTCAGCGGAACATTGCTTTAGATTCTACTGCAAGCCCAGAGCACACACAAGGGCCCAGAGTGAGGTGGGTCTGGGCACTGCTCTGGTTCCTTTTTCAAAATACCACCCTTCTATTAAATATCTTGGGGTAATGGATGTAAGCTGGAACATAGGAGATTCCACTTAAATATGAGGAAAAACTTCTTCACAGTGAGAGTGACTGAACAGTGGAAGGGGCTGCCCAGGGAGGTTATGGATTCTCCTTCTCTGGAGACATTCAAAACTCGCCTGGACATGTTCCTATGTGACCTGATCTAGATGTTCCTGCTCCGGCAGGGGGATTGGACTAGATGATCTTTCAAGGTCCCTTCCAATCCCTGTGATTGTCTGGTCTTTTAAGGCAGCAGTCAGTGTTGAACTGGCAGTCAGAAAGCTGCTGCTGAGCCAAAACTTCAGTCCTGTGTTTTGCAGTAATTAGCAGGTTTGAGCAAGTCCTTAGTTCAGCAGAAATAAAGCCAGGAGATGACACAAGACTGTTTTATTGTATTTATTTATTTTGAGAGCCTGTGTGTCTTGTATTTCAGGGAATGTTTAGCGTTCAGGTTGGTAGAGCTGAATCCGATTGAGTTTTACAGGAAACAGCCCAGTTGTCCATAGCAACCTGAAATTGATTTCCCCCCCTCCCACCTACCGAATGCTGTTCCCTCTTGAATCATCCCTTTAATTTAATATGGTGAATAGGATGTCCTTGCATGCAGAAACTTTTATTTTTAACAACAAATAACCTAGGCAAAGCCAATTTATTTGAGCAACAGACCCTACTGTCTTTTATTACTGCTTGGTGTTAGCCTTTCCGTGCCGTTTCCTTGTGCTTTGTTTCAGACACTAGAGGCCATTATCAATATCGGGTAATCACCTCAGGGAAACCTTCCCCCTCACACTCTGGCCACATCGGCCACCTTCTCTTCTCAGTAGCAGGTCCCTCTTAGTGTGAAACCCTTCAGGGTGCCCTGCTCTTCCCAGCCTCTGCTGTGTGGGCTGGCCCTGGTGTGTGTGCTCATGCTTAAAAAAAATACACTCTTTGTGGTCTGCATAGCATCAGTGCTGTGCTTTTTCCCCATACGTGCCATGATGGTCACTGCGTGTGGCTCTGGTGATGGCGTGCGTTGAGGAGCAGCATGAGGGTTCCTTGCTAAGAGGCTTTTCACCCAACTCGAGAAGAAGGGATGAGGCATGTCCCTGTTCAGGGTGCCAGTGCTGCTGTTAGGAGTCCTCTCTGCTTTTTGCTAATTAGGGTGCTTGGTGCCAAGAGCTGCTGGTGGCTCTGCTGTGGAAACCGGTGTGGCTGTGCCTGCCTTCGGCATGGTGCTGTCGGTGCGTATAGCTTGGGGCATATACAGGCCCAGGGATAACTTCATGCTCTGTGTTGACCTTGCTGAATATTTTAAACTTTTAAAAAGCACTATAAAACTGCTGCTTACAGTCTTCTCTGGCTTGTACCTGTTTAGCTCTGGTTTTCCAGTAGTGTATGAAAGCCTGGTCACATGGAAAAGGAGGCTGCAACCATGTGGAACTGGTTTTCTCTGCTTCTGTTGGAACCTCTTTTAGTGGGTCTTCTTGGCTAAGGCAGGGGAGCTGCTGCTTCAGAGGAGGCTGGTTGGAAGGTGTTTGGGAAGACTGGGAAGAATTGCAGTACTGTTTTGCTCCTATTGGAAAAAGAAATCTATCCTTGCCATCTCTGTGCTGCCTGAGGACTCCAAAGAAGTGACTTGCCTTATGAGAGGGGTTCTAGGGATGAGAGTTTTGGGGTTTTGCTATCTGGAAGAGTGGTTGACTGCGCTTTACAAAAGCAACAACTTTACATGTGGTCAGCAGAGATCGCAACCTTTTTCCACAGTTGCTTGTCCCTGGTTTTTGCCCACCATTGCAAGACAGCACAGACTTTCTCCTGTTCTCCTGGTTCTAGCCCTGCTTGTTACAAAGCCATGCGTTGGAGGTGGTGTTGCTGGGCTACGCAAGGTGTGCCATGGTACGCAATGGTGCCATTGTCCCACCAGAACTTCTCCCTGTTGACTGTTCTGCATGAAGAGAAGGGAGCTGCTGCTTGCATCTACACTTAGGCCATTAGCACAAATTGCACCAATATGTGCTGTGAAAAGTCTGCCTTTACCTGGCTTGAAAAAAACACCCGAAAGTGCATGAAATCAATATGGCAGAGCCTTTGGTTGTGTGTTCACCTGCTGTCTCTTCAAGGGGAAACCATGTCACTCAACATGCCTGGTATATGGCTGTTATTGAGAAGGTAATTATTTAGTCTTTTTGCTTTTTTCACATCAGTCAAAAAATTGTTTTATTTAATGTGCATCATCTGAAAATTTCACTGAATAAGCTACCCAAAAAGGTTAATCTCCAATTCTGTACTGCTTTTACTGTCATATCCAACTGCTTCAAAGACAGTAATGAGTGTATCTGTAATGATGATTTTCAGATGCAGAGGTAGCAGAGGCATCTACTACTTTAAGGTGCCAAAACTGAGACTTACAAGGTCTGTTTTTTAAGAACACTTGATGTTGTATATGAAAAAAATGTACATGGCTGTAGTGTAAGTCTCAATCAGAGATTGAACTGAGAATCTGAATCCATGGCTGCTACTTCTTGTCTCTTCTGGATGTGGTCTTTCTATGTCCTTAGTTAGCCAGAAAAGACACAGCAATAAATATCTGGAGAAAATTTGATATATGTGATCTTCCTCTTATTGTTCAGGAGGCTTATGGCATAAACAGGATCTAATCTTTCGAAGCTGTACTCAGCTGCCAGACCACAAACCATCCTTTCTGGTCTTCTCACAATTGCCTTACATGCTCTCCATCTTCTGAAAACTGAATGAAGGTGAGGAGGCCGCTGTTCCACATGGTTGCAGCCTCCTTTTCCATGTGACCAGGCTTTCATACACTACTAGAAAGCAGAGTAGATGTTATTCCAGGTCTCAATGAGCTTCCATGTGCCCTTGCTCGCATTCCTCGCTCCAGCAGGAGCACTGCCTACCTAAGAGCTGGCTTTAGAGCTAGGTATGACCTGGCTGGGATATGCAGAAGTTCCTCGACTGCTGTCTGTAACTTCTGACAGCGGGATATTTGTAAATTTAAACGCTTCCTCCCAGAAGTATCAAAGGAACTAAGGCCACTTTTCAGCATGAACATGAAAGGCTTTCACGCACCAGTGCAGCAAGGATTGCCATGGAGAACAAAGGCTTCTGCTAATCGCTTCTAATGCCTTTCAAGTTTATGCCTCATTTTTTCCCCTTTTTCAGACAGCCTCCCAGAGTACTGAGACTTCAGTGACTGACTCACCAAATAATTAACAGGAGGAGGACTCCATCTCTGAAACTTTTGAACACCTCTTTTAATTTTCTTAAACCAGCCAGTTCCCTGGCCAGGTTCCAGTTTGTGTAATTACATTTGACCTAACTTAATCCCTTGGCAGTTTCAGTTGCATGTGGTAGTCTTCTTGGCTCCCTGTCCTGGGCTGCCATTCAATGCTACTCCATAGTTTTCAACAGCTGTTGTAATTCAGCTGTAGAAAGGGATGTATTTGTTAGCTCCATCCCTTGCTAAACATCCTTATCTCACTAGTGTTTGGGGAGTTAATGTGTCTGATGCTGCAAATGATCTCACCAAAGCCCTTGGCACTACTTTCGCCCTTAAAGATGTATGTGCATTTAAACTCTTCTATTAGTTGGTCATCGTGAGATTACTTTGTGTTTTTCATCTTCGGTAACGGGCACTTTTTGCTCAGTCTTCTCAGCTACTGTGGGCTGCTGTAGGGACATTCTTGTGCAGGTATTCCTCTTTAGCTTGGGAAATGGCACTTCTTTTATTGAATCTGTGCTAAATAGGAGTGTGTTGCCTTCCTGTGCTGACAGCAGTTGGGCTGGCTGTAAGTGTTGGCATTGGTAAGACTGGAAATGAGAAAGGAAAGCAGAAGCTCAGGGCAGCTGAGAAGGATTGCGAAGGGGAAAAAAAACCCTGACATCCCAAGTGGAAACTTGGAGATGGGCAAAGTGGAGTAGTGAAAGGGATAGTCAGATGGATGGTACAGGTGAGAGAAAAGACACTGAGTAGTTGCATTGGCACATCCTTAGATGTGCATTAGGCATCTTGTTTTCCCAGCAAATTGAGTATTTCTTGGCTTCAGCTCTTGGAAAAGGCTTATTTCTTACAAAGCCACTTGATCCTTTGAGGCTAGTAGCAGCCTCCCTAAGGGGAGACAGAAGTTTAGATGAGATGAGCTACAAAAGGTGATCCACTGTGAAAGGTGGTCTTGTGTCAAACTGCCTGCTGCCATCTAGCTCTGTCCTTCTAAGAGCCTCCAAAAGTAGGACGGCAAATGTATTATTACTACTCTGCCTTCTTGCTTGTTCTCTCATGACATTTGGGATGTTTTTGTTATTCAGAGCTCTCCCCTGTGTTTCCAAATACTGCGCATGTAAATCCTTTCTTTCCTCATTGTCACAAAACCCTTGGGTTCAGGAGAAAGATTTATTTTTGCTGGACAGAACATCTTGAAGATCAGGAGGTAAGGACTATGTCGTGAACACAAAAGATACTTAATCTTTCATCAGGCCTGATTTTCCTCCTCTGTGTCTATCCCATAATTACATACACTCACATCTCAAAGTCAGCTTAGAAGCCTTGCCTCTGTTGCTTTCAGTGATGCTGTAAATAAAGTCACCAGTTGCAACGTTAAGACTTGTCCTCTGTCACAATGAATAAAGCTTTGGACTAGCGGCCATCTGATTTTTGATGTGTGCTTGGCAGATGTGATAGCTTGGCAGAACTTTCTGCAAAATTGGTGAACACTTTGTTTCCGAGAACACCGATTTATCAAACCCTTATGGTGGTTGTCAGTGAAAATGTGGCTGAGTTTGAGTGCATGGTGCATCTACAGTCATTGATGTTGCTTTTGAAGATGTGTTTGAATGTTAAATAATGGGGTGGAAGACACTGCAGTTCAGAGTTGGTTTTTCTTTACTGCTGGACCGTCTGCCTACCATCCTAATGACAAATCTTTTCTTTTTCTTGTTTCAGAGTACTTTATAACTGGGTGTGCCTGAATGCATCAGCCTTTGGATGTGAGAGCCTTCTCTTGAAACAGCCTTGTGATACTCTAGCTGCCTGTTCTCCCAGGGTAAGAAAAGAAATACACATGCAGAGACACAAGATTAAGAACATGCTTTGAGCAGAAGCAGAATGGAAGAGAGAGGGCAAGTCATACTGGTGCCTCAGCTTGTAAATTTTGGAAATCGTGAACTTGTTGTGGAGAGAAGGAATAAACTGTAAATCTGCCCACTGTAAATAAGACAAATTATGAGCTTAAGTTGCAGCAAAAGAAATTGAGATGAGACATTAGTAAATGATCTCCTGCCTTAAGAATACCCGAGCACTGGAGTGGATTGCCCAAGGAGCTTAGGCAGTTTCAGTCTTTGGAAAGGTTTAAGAACAAGTTGGAAAACTCCAGCAGACATACTTTTAGGAGAACTGACCGTTCCATGTGGTGGAGAAATGGAGTCGATTACTTCTGGAGAGTCCTCCTAACCCAGTGATAGTTAGAAATGGTAGTATGTGAAATTATCTTAACAACTTCATTCAAAACTGATAAGATGAAAGACAACGCTGAGTGTAGCTGCACAGAAGGAGCTGCCTGGTCTGATGATGAGCTTTGATGCAACAGCAGTTAACTCTGGTGCTCAGCGTCTCTATTACCTGAATGGTCATGTTCTTCTGGAGGAAGTGTAAACTCATGGAAGAGGAGTTTAATCCTCTGTTGTTGGCAAGTAGTGTAAACTTGGGATAAAAACAGGAGGTTGTATCAATTCTGGTTCTTTTGTAGTGGGTTCCTGGGAGTTTGGGTCTCTTCTGTGATCCATGTAAGGGCTTTCCTCTTACTCTCTGCTGGGTAATCTCATCTCTTTTATTGTGACGTGAAAACACAGTGCCACAGGTATGGGTATATTGAACAAAATATGAATATCATGTGGGATACAGAGAGGAACAAAATGATTACTTTTCCTCCCTGTTTCCAGGGGCTGATGAAATGTAGAGTTTCATTTTTCTGTTCTTGTTCTTCTCTTCCTGTTCCCCATTGTTTTTCTTTGTCTTGACAGCAAACTCAGCAGGCTTTTTCTGTGTTTAAAACGCTGGCTCACCCAGCTGGGTCTTGAAATTATGTCCTGAAGGTGGCTGCTCGTTTAGTTCCCTTCCTTCTCCCTTCTCCCTCACACCCCTGGGAGCTGCAGATGACAAACACAGCCTGGACTGAGGCTGAGCCACCATCATAAGAGGAACACATGGTTCAGGTGCTTCATCTTCCTTGGTCTGATTAAGAAGGGTAGCGAGATATCTGTCCTGTCTTGTAAGGCGTCTGAACTTCAGTGGGGAATTCTTTAACCTCCTGTTGGGCTTCGTTTGGGATTCTTTTGGTTTCTCTAATGTTTACCTTTCATCCTTAATGTCAGCAAATACTGATGTTTCCCCTGGAGTTATACTACTGTCCTATTGTTCGTTATCGTCTTCTGTTTAGCAGAGATAAGCTGTTGTGTCGCAGGGGTATGGGAACATGGAAGAAACTTTCAAATAGCTGTAAGAAATGTAAAATGCAGATGGTGTCAAGAGAGAAACAAGGGGATGCCTTTCTGAAGTCACCTTTGTATGAGTTTTTTCCTCTTTTCTTTTTTTTTTTCTCCTTTTTTCCTCTTGAGCTTTTCAATTCCTGCAACTATCTGCTCAAATCTTGAAAGCTAAATGCGTTCATGGAAAGATACAATTTACTGTGTGCCTCCTGATCTTTTGATCTCAATCAATCAAATAAATCCAAGACCTTGCAGTTCACCTTCTTGCAAGGACAGTTAATAAGTTGAGAGGTTGTACCAATGGCAGTGATGGTTTTCCAGCCTTGTGCTTTTTTACTGTTATTATTATTATTTTTTATGATTCTGACCTTTCGGACTGGTCAGGGTAAGATTATTTGCAAAGAATACTCCATAAATATGCCTGTCAGGACTGGAGTTAACACTCAAGTGTGGCTACTTAGCAAAAGAAGCCAATATGCCAAAGTTCAATTCAGATTTCCCTGCAGGGTTGAAAATAATGACAGGACTCACTTAACATGGCAGAGACGAGTTCTTGACGGGAGTGGTTGCCTTATGGTCCTACAGCTCATCACAGCTATGTGCCTGGTTAACTTGCTGGCTGTGCTGGAAAATTTGGTGTCTGGCATCCTGTGCTGGGTTTAACTTGGGACAGAGGAGCCCCGGGTGCATCTCCCAGCTCTCCAAGGTGCAAGCTCAGTGAACTAATACTTTTCTTCATTTTTTGCAACTGAAAATTCTTTTTTTTTTTAAATTATTTTTTCTCTAATGCTGTGCTCCTTGCTTGCACTTGCAGACAAGGTTTTGTGGAGCTGCTCTAAGCTGTGTCCTGCAAAGTGTCCCATTTCCATCCTTGTGCTCCATCTGTCTGTGCAGTCAGAGTGCACTGTGTGCTTGAGAAAGTCCCAGCATGTCCTGGTGTGTTGTGAGCAGCACCCTGTGCATTGTCATTGTCATCTTTGAGCACTTTGGGAATCCCAGACTCTGGTGGGCAGTCGTTTGGGTTCTTCCCTCTGTGACTATTCATCGACGCAATTCCTAGACATCTCCCACCTAATGCTTGCCACCAGGGAGGCGTGCAGCATCCAGTGGTGAGAATCTTGCTTGTCTGTCGGAAAGTATAATGCTGATTATTGACGTTTCTGCAGTCCTGTGAGCAGGATTGACTTCTGTGGTTGAGAGCAGCACGAGGAGTGAAGCAGGAAGACAGCAGCTGCTATTTAAGCATTAACCTGCAGTGTTCGAAACCCACACCAGTCTGTCACGTAGAAATAGTCTCTCAATAGACCTTGGTCATGGATGTAAATATAGTTTGTCAGAAACATGTGGCTCTCCTGAGGTTACTGTATTANAAACTAAACAATCCCAACTCCCTCAATCGATCCTCATAAGACTTATCCTCCAGTCCCTTCACCAGTTTCGTTGCCCTCCTCTGTACTCGCTCCAGCACCTCGATATCTCTCTTGTGTTGAGGTGCCTAGAACTGGACACAATACTCAAGGTGTGGCTTCACCAGTGCTGAGTACAGGGGGACAATCACCTCCCTGCTTCTGCTGGTCACACTATTTTTTATGGAAGCCAGGATGCCATTGGCCTTCTTGGCCACCTGAGCACACTGCTGGCTCATGTTCAGGTGAAGGTGTTGAAGACCCCTTGCTTTCCCCATAGGAAAGTGCATGGTAGTGGAGCCCCAAGGTTGGGTCTGAGACCTATAGGTTTCACCAAAAAAAAACACCCAAAGAAACAGATCGTAAAAGGCAGCTTGTTCCCTGAAAAAATGATGCCATCAATTGAGAAATCAGACTAGGACTGGGTGGAATAATGGTGGAAAATGCAAGGCGGCTGGTGGGAAGTCATGTGGCACCTCAGTGGCAAATCCCCTGCGACAGCCCAGCGGCTCTGCGTCCCGCTCCACAACACGTAACCTGCAGCAAAACAGATGGGTCTGATTTCTCATCAGCATGGGCTGAGAAGTTTCAAAATCAAATAAATAAAGCGGTGTTTAGTCCGGTCTTAGAATCCAAAAGCTGTTTCTCCAGTGCCCGTAAATAACTTAACCCTTTGCTGGATTTACTTGCCTTGCACAGAAAGTTAGAGGTATCGGGAAAAATAGTTGATGGAGCGAGGCAGAGCACTGCCTTTGCTGTCTGCTGCTACACACACCAAGCCTGGCGTCCCGGCCATTAGTTGGGGAATGGTGTCCCCATCCCCATGGGCAGCTGCCAAGGGGAAAAATAAACCCTACAAAGTTTTGTTCATGTCCCAGACACCAACAATCTTTTTTCTTATTCCAAAAAGGACGAGCAATTAGCAGCAGGGGTAATAGCCACCTTGAATTAAATCGTATGGAGGCATGAGAAATAGCAGGGTATATTTGGAAATATCTTTTGCATATATATATTTCTCTTAAAAAACGTGTTGGAGATGCCATATCCATAAATACTAATAAGGCTGTTTGATTCCAATTTTCAGGTAAGATTAACATTTTATTGAGTATTATATCTGTCACATTCAATGCTTTAGTGTACCATCCTCTCAGGCTTATTAGCATAATTGCAGTGCTTAAGCAACAATAAAAAATTCAACAGTAAAATAGCAGTTAGCACAGGCAATTTGTTATCAAAAGCTTTTACTTAAGGACAGCTCTTAAGCATATTTATTATCAAGCTAGGGCTATACATTATTTTTATTTAGAAAAACAAGAGGGAAATGTTGTAGGATATTATTTTTTTCTTTTTTTAATGGCTAAATCAGAAGGCCTGAAAATTGGTCGCAGCCTTTTTCTCCGTTTCATAATATTGCTCAGCAAATTTACTTGGTGTGGGAAGATGAGATAATGAAACAAGCCCAGGTCTGGAACAGGTTTGCAATGTTAGTAACTCAGCAGAATAATATCAGTAAGTCCTAATGCCATCTTGAGTGCCCTTTTAAAATCCCCTCACCACATCCCAGGCTCTGAAGAGACCATCCTCCCCCTCTGTGACCAATGGTGCTGTTACCAGAGCAGTACAAGGATGGGGTGGGGGGGCAGTCGTGCCCCACCAGTGTCCACAGATGAGGGGAGAAATCAGACCTGTGTGAAGATGGGACTTCACTGTCAGTGCTGGTTGTCTTTGAGGTTGGAGCAGAGGAATGCAGTGTGACACTGTGGCTGTGTCCCCTTGTTTCTGCTCTCACTTTGAGGGCACACAGGGGAACAGTTCTTTTACAGAAATTCTGTAGCAGAGATGTAAATGTGCATATGTTTGTGTGCACCTGCTTGTGCATGTAAACGTGTGTGTGCACATCACGTAGAACACTCCTGTTGCCAGCATGGGATTAAATGTGTGTATTTTAATTTTCAACAAGAGGTGTTTTGAGGGTAAATTTTCTATGTGCATTTAAAATGCAAGGTGCCTTATAAATAAAGAAGTAACCGAGTTTTAAACAACATTGGAAGTCCTGAAGAGACTAGAAGTCCTGAAGTTGAGAAAAGCGCTAGCATTTGGTGAGAGGAAGACTGTTGTTTTGATTGCTTGTGGGTAAATGCAGACCTGAATCTTTTGCAGTCCTCTAAGGTGACAGCTGACAGGGACATGCAATGTGTCATATTTGTTAGAATGAAAAGTGTCCCCGTTGCTGTATGATTCTTTTGTTGGTGTTTTTAGACCCCTCTTTGCTGGAGTTGGCATGTCCACACCCTTCAGCTTCTAGTTGACTGCTTCAGATTATCACCTTTGGTAGTGCTTTTTGTTCCTCAGATATCTGCTCACTTCCAGCATCCCTGTTCTCCTTCTCATTACTGAAATGTAGCGTGTCTCTCCCCATGTGTTTTCCTCATTCTCCCTTGCTCTGGGGAACCTTCTGTGCATTGTATTGTGTTTTGAGAGGTTGCTCTACCATCTTCTCAATGAACTACTAATGGTGGAGCTGTCACTGCCCAACACCTATGGTGAAAAGCTGCCACAACCCTGGCAATGGCTTGATTGGACTCATGGCCTGGACAAACAAGAGGGTTAAACTTGGGGTTTTTTTCCACCTGATTTGACTGTTATCTAACCTCACCCCATGAGGAGAAGTGAAGGCAGCACTATCCCAAGGCAGAAGCTTGTGTTCATAGTGAAACAGGATGTGCAAGCAGGTTGTAGGAATTGGGAAGGGGGAGCATGGAGACAGGTGAAACTAAACTGGGCACATATTAGAGAAGTGATGTGCTTGTGGGGTCCTGTTCACAAACACCCTCTTCTGTGAATACATGAAATTTGACAGGAGCTGGTTCTTTCAGATCCCATTTTTTGGGGTGCAAAACCCCATGTTATTCTTCAGAGATAAACTGTATGCTTGAGATTCTTGAGTTGTGAGTAGTGTGTTGTTGCACGGCTCACTCTCACAAATCTGCCTAGTACTGCACAATGTTTAGACTTTCTGACAACCAGAGAGCTTGGTGGTGTTCCTGGGAAGATCTAATACTCAGAAACCAACTGTGAAGAGCTAAACTTCCCAGGAACTTTGTACTCAGTGGAAACTTGGCTGTGATTTGAATTGCAGTTGAAATATGTTCTCCCTGCCTTGGTGGTCATCTCCAGGAACAGGGACTTGTTGCTGCTCTCCCAAGAACAAGCAGGCTCCTGCATGGTCCTGAGGGTCCCCAGTATCGCTTCTTCTGTCTCTGCTCATGTGACTTTAGTAGCATCTAATACATCAGCTACCTGAGCATCTCCTACTACATCTAGCCTTGTAGCTAAGTAGCAGTATGTGTCTTATGCTGTGGCCAAGGAAGCACCCTTCTAGGTGCTGTGCATAGGGCAAAGGTTCTCGCATCCATAGGAGGAGCTGGGGGACCAGGAAAGATACATTCCTGGGTGTTGATGTGATTGAGGGCATTTTGATGTGGTTCTTACCCGAGTCCTATAGTCCTCCAACAGTTTAGGTTGGAAGGACCTTGTAGGTCTCTCATGCATCCTCTGACTCAAAGCAGGTGAGGTTGCTCAGAGCTTGTCATGGCAGTGGTGGTCTGATGTGATGCCAGCAGGTGGTGGTGGTGGTGGTATTCATTTTGGTCAAGGAGAAGAAACCTTATTGAGGGCTTTGGAGGCTGTAGCCTGGTGTCAAGCTAGTGGAGCAATGAGGTTTCTGGTAGAGGGTCTGTATGGACAGTCAGCCAAGAGCCAGAGCCTGCATTACAGTTGCATAGGTCCTACACTGGATTCCCCTTGTGAAGTGGGGAAGAGCATGACCAGCTCTGCAGGAGCAGTCCTGCTCGAAGCTGGCTGCTACGGTAGCCACGGGGGAAACCACACCTCTTGGTCATAGTGGTCGGGGAGGGAGGGATGATGGGACAACAGTGTCAGTGGCTTGAGCTAAGGCCATGTGTGAACATGTCTTCCTTGAGGAGGAAAGCGTCTCCATGTTTCTTGCAGGGAAAAACATTGGCTGAAAGAATTTAGCAGTGATAAATGTCATAAAAATACTTATGCTGGAATTTGTAAAGCCTGGAACATCTGTTCTCAACAGTGCTTTGATCACGTTGTGAGGCTTTTAAAATGATACTTCCATGAAATAAGTGAGATCCTTATGGCTGCAGGATTCCTTTCAGTGTGCTTTTTTTCATGGAGCAAAAAGGCAATTTTCACAGGGAACATTACATGACTTGAAACACATATTTTAATGGTTAGTATCAACCAAACAATGTTTTATTAGGTGCTAGAAAAATGTTCCAGTTACATAGCCCAGGAAGCAAATCACTCCCGTTTACTTTTAAACTTATGGGAGCTGTACTTTGAGAAAAAGAAATTAAAAAGTAAAGAATCCATTGCTTCTACATTAGCGTATTCAAAACCAAAACAAACACGGTGAAATGAACTTAAACATTTTGAAGTTGTTGTTAGAAAAGGGTCTCTTTGGGCTTTGTTTCTAGGCAGAGGTGCAGACGAGGTGGGATGAGCATGCTTTCTGAGGGACACGCAGTGAACAATTGTGAGACACTGAGAATTTACTTTCCAAGGTGCACTGCTTTGGATTGAATAACTTTTTACTCGTCTGCTTTTCTCTGAGGAATCATCCTTTCCCCTTTCCTTGTTGTTTTGGCAGGCTTCTGCCTGTTTCCCTTCAAGCAGCTGCGCGTTCGTGGCTGGAATGCTGTGATGCTGAACGTCTCCGGTGTTTTACGGAGCACAGAGAGCTCCAGTCGCAGAACTGGGTTCTTTGCAGTGCGACACCTGCCAGGAGGATTTCTGCTCCTCTGCCTTCCTGCTACACACAGGACAGGGAAAAAACCCTAATAATAATACTGTGTTTGCAGAAAGAGCCTGTAGGACACGAGGATCAATGGGAAGGATGGCGAAATTGAAGAGGAGATGTGGAAAGAAAGGGTGCCCTCTGCCATGTCCCTGTGCTCGTACTCAGAAAATCCTCTCCTTTGGCCAGTGAGTCCAGCAGCTCCCAGAGAGATGCTGGGTCAGCCTCCTCCCTCCCATCTCCCCTTTCATCCATCAATTGGATGAATGGGCCCAGCAGGGGTGGCCCCAGAGGCTCTCCCCAGCAAGAGGAGCCTGGAGCAATCTACAGTTACTTCATTTTAAAGGCTGCCCAAAAGTGAAAGGAGAAAGAGTTATGGTCGTAAGTAACAGAGCAGGAGCTGTGCTTTCTAGTAAGGTTCTGGGTGTCAGGGGTTAATTTATGAAAACTAAATTGTTTAATTAATTTCTGCAGTACCCAACAGGTGAACAGGCAGCTTGTTACTGTGACATATCCATTTATAGCAGTTTTCCTTCACTAACACCTGCGACACAGTTCGGTTACAGGCTTATGCTGTCTCTTAATTATTTACCGGTGATTTACAAGTACAGCGTGCAAAGAAAATGCTTTTCTGCTGAAGGACTCTGCATTGTGCACCTCAGATCCCTGGGACTTAAGCCCCTGTACTAACAGGCCCATCATCATCCCTTGGCTTCTTTCTGGTGGAGGACACTCTGTGTGTGCAGGAGCAAGAGGCGGCCTCCTGCCCACCAGAGCTTGCACTCACAAGGGGTGCGTTTTCCGTGAAGGGCTGGCTACATGCATGGTTGTGGTGTATGAGTGAGACTCTGTCCTTTGCTTTCTTGCAGATCAATTTCTTTTGGCCACTTTGAGTGACATCCCCACTACAAAGGCTCAGTTTTCTTCATAAGTGACGGCAGAAGCAAACGGTCTAAAAAAACCCCCAAAACAACCCTCAGTGTGATGTGTTGTTTTTCTAAAAAAGAGTAAAATAGTATAAAAGTCAAGTAGCAGATCGAGTTCTGACTCAGCTGGTAACTTATGATCCTATGCTATTTCTGTAACATTTTTAGCTTATGACCAAATTTTTCTAATATTAGGACATTGCCATAGAAAGCGTGTCAGTCTCAGGCTGCCAGAACCTGTCACTGTACAGAATATATATATTTCTGAGTAAGTGTGCAGGAACAGTCCAGTACATTCGTTGTTGTGGTTTTAAATTGTTATTTTTATTTATTTATTTTTTAATTTTATTGTTGATTCACTTCAACAGTGCTGTGCAGAACAACAGAGCTGCTTTTTGTTTCTCACACAGTCGGGCACCAGGCTCTTGTCCCCATCTGTGCCTCTTGCAGCCTGGAGTTGCTTTGCTGGTAGATTTTCAGCTATCTAAACTGCTCTAAGTCGATTTGAGCTGTACTAACTCTGGGGATTTTCTGGAAGTTGAGAATCCTGTCATACAGCTCGTGGTTTTGGAGATGGTTGTCTTGTTCTAGGCAACCAAGAAAGTACATGCAAAGTTCCTCTAAGCTCAAGGAAGGCGTATGTGAACAAATAAGCATCTGTGTTGCAGTATGAGAGAAGGCGATTACTGAGGAAATCTCAGAGTTTACAAGGAGGATTTATTTATATTTTTTTTATGGATTCAAATGTGCTGTGGTTTCAGAGTACCTAAGGACACTTAAAATAATGAAACTGCAGACAGTCCAGCCCAAACGTGCGTGACACACCGCAGCAAAGCAATCATTGTATTTAGCAGTACCAATCAGCTAGCTAATGCAACAGCTGCTTTGGGGGTTTGCATGTAATTTTTGTCTGGATAATAACGAGGAACGCAGGGTTAATGATCTGTGTCCGGTTTCCCTCTGAAGTGCTTTATTTGTGCTTTGTGGCTGTTCTTCATGGTTCTTTGCAGCAGCCCCAAAATGTCAACTGACCTGAAGAAATTGACAATGGATCTTAAAAAAATCTGAAAGAAAAGCTAGAAAGGATGTTGCTTTCTAGCTTTACATGTGAGCACGTTGTACGCCAACTGCCTTTGATTAAGTAACCAGCAAAACCTATTGACATGTACTCCAATTAAAATTTAATGAAGCAGGAGGATGTATTCATATATGCTGACTAATGCGGGAGGACTAGATTCCAGTAACTCAGCTCTGGAAGCTCTTTGCTATGCTTTTGGGCCTCAGTTTACTAGAAAGCTACATAGTGGCCAAAGAGTTCCTGTGACATGAACAGCCCTTGCAAGTCTGGTGAGTTCATGCAGTTATAGCGAGAGGCAGTGATGGCTTATACAGAAAATAACGTGGTTCTTTTGTAGGGCACAGCCTTATCAATGAAGCCTGGTTTGGCTGATTGAAGAGGTGAGGCAGGGCTCCTGCCATAATGTGCTCCATCCATGAGCTTGGGGAGTTGCTGGATGTGTCCGTTGTATCTGCTGTTGTATTAAAACTCTCATCAAGCAGCAGTTGGATGGATAGAGAATCATAGAATTGTTCAGGTTGGAAAAGACCCTTAGGCTGATCGAGTCCAACCGTCAACCTCACACCACAAAGTTCCCCCCTACACCATATCCCCCAACAGCACATCTAATCGACTCTTAAACACAGTCAGGGATGGTGGCTCAATCACCTCCCTGGGCAGCCTATTACAATGTCTGACCACTCTTTCTGTGAAGAATTTTTATTTAATGTCCAATCTAAACCTACCCTGTTGCAGTTTGAATCCTTTCCCTCTTATCGCTAATTACCTGTGAGAAGAGACCAGCACCATCCTCTCTACAATGTCCTTTCAAGTAGTTGCAGAGAGCAATGAGGTCTCCCCTCAGCCTCCTCTTCCTCAAACTAAGTAGTCCCAGCTCCTTCAATTGCTCTGCATAAAATATATTCTTCAGGCCCTTCACCAGCTTCGTTGCCCTCCTCTGCACTCGCTCCAGCACCTCAATTTCTCTCTTGTGCTGAGGTGCCTAGAACTGGATGCAAGACTCAAGGGGTGGCCTCACCAGTGCTGAGTACAGATGGACAATCACCTCCCTGCTTCTGCTGGTCACACTATTTCTAATACAAGCCATTGGCCTTCTTGGCCACCTGGGCACACTGCTGGCTCATATTCAGCTGCTTGTCAGCTAGAACCCCCAGGTCCTTTCTGCCAGGCAGCTCTCCAGCCACCCTTCCCCAAGCCTGTAGTCATGCATGGGGTTGTTGTGACCCAAGTGCAAGACCTGGCAGTTGGCCCTGTTGAAGCGTATACTGTTAATGCTGGCCCATCGACCCAATCTATCCAAGTCTCTCTGTAACGCCTCCCTATCCTCATGCATATCAACACTCCCACTTAACTTGGTGTCATCTGTGAAACACGTGAGAAACATGTAGCAAGAAAGCATTCTGACTTTTAAGTAGGGAAATTGGTGCTTGGGTGGAGGCTGTGTGACAGCCAAGGTGGTGTTAGAAGATAGGCTTTTAGTATCTCTTCCTTTGCCCCAGGTTTACTGGGCAGTTGCTTTGGTACTTGTGTTTCCAAAGGCTTACAGTCGTGCTTTGTGGAGCATTTAATTTCTAAAACATTGCTCCTACCAGCACAGACATGGACACCAAAATGACCTGCCAGGGGTGGTGCCGAGATTTGCTTTCTATCACACCATCCATACCTCTTCCCGAGCATTTCCACATCTCAGGCTGCTGCAGAGCTCCAGCGTCGTCATCGCAGCCAGGATGGGGGTTAGAAAAATAGTGTAGGAGCTCTTCTGCTCATTGCACAGTGCCCTGCAGCTTCAGATCTGGTGAGGACTGATATCCCACCTCTGAAATGGAATGTAGCAGTAGGGTGATGCTGCGCAGCCATGTTAAATGGCATTTTTGGATGAGCAATGAAAGATCCTGCTGTATCCACTCTTAGTAACGGGTTGGTCAATAGGACGGAAATGCCATGGTGGAATTTGCCTTTGCTGCTGACCCTTACACGACACATGAGAGCTCCTCATCACCAGGCCTTTGTTCTGCCTTATCCAGAATACAAAGCAGTGCTTCATCGCCATGGCTGGCTCTTTTCCTTCTGGCTTGACTCAGTGGCAGGACTGCAGCAAACTTTCCCGAGGTATACTGGGTTTTCCAGTTATCATCCACTTCAATTCCCATTCAGTCCTGCAAAGGCTCTCGCTTGCTCGACTGTAGTGAGCTGCTGAAGAAGCCTTCAAAAGGAGATGCAACTCTGGAACTGAGATCTTGTGCTTCATTTTTGGCCCAGAGAGCTGCTCTTGGAACACTAAACATGAGATTTCTCTTGAAACCTTCTTTGTGTGCCTTTCTGAAGAAATAGCTGGAAGGAGAAGACCTGTCAGTTGAGCTCTAAAAAAGAAACCTATTGGCTCTGAGTACACTGGGGACATTATTTAAGGTCAGTTGATCTGTGAGAAGGCACGACTTATCTAATGCAGCCTAAGGTTAGTTATGCAACAGACGAGCTGTTCTTTCTTGTGAAGAACAACTTCAGTGTGTGCCTGTGAAAATCAAAGGTCTTGCTGAAGGCGTGTTGTGTTCTGGCTGGAAGCTACTGGGTGTCCTCCTCTAGTGATTTTCCTTCTGTAGTAGATTATCATTGCAGAAAGGTTTCCAGTGGAAAAAGGCATTCAGCAGTTGCAGGCTGCAAAAGCTGACTGAGCTGCTGGTAGATGTATGCTTTGGTGGGTGATGGTACGGGACCATGTGGATGTGGTATTGTTTCAAACCAGCCTTTACTTCCTTCACTTTTCCACCATGCATCTCTGTGTCATAGACCAGACCACTAGATTGTCTAGATGCCTCCACAGGGCAGTATTTTTAAGATAAACACTGAAGCGGGGTGGTTTCTGACTTCTTCATTCTAGAGAAAGAGCTGTAACCATTTGCTATTTGTCTTAGTTTGAAATATGAGGTTTGTAGCATGCTGGCTGCATGGCATGGACATCTCCTTTCTTGGAGAACCTTTCTTCCCTCTGTCATCTCAACATTAAAGGCAGCTGCCCAGCCAAAGTGCCGCTATCTCTCCAGAGAGACTCAGCATCAAATTGAAGAAAGGGGATTTTTCTTTAAAGCTGGGATTGATCTCCTGTGCCTTGTGGGTTGGGCAGGAGTGAGCGGTTCCGAGCAGCCAGTTTGGGGTTTGAGCGTTTGTCTGCAGTGAAAAATGCTTTATGGCTTGTGCAATACTAAGCAAAATATTCAGCAAGATGTCCTGACGTGCTTGCGGACTGTCCTCTTTCTGTGCTCTTCGTTAGTGTGGTGTGTGTTGGGAGGTTTAGTATTTGCAGAATGAGGATATTTTAACTAGCTTTACACAAATGTTGTTCTTGTGTGGTTTGTTAGCTGTGTGCTCCTGGGCAGAACCAGAGGATGATGAAAATAATCAAATAACTTGAGCTTTTATTTTTGAGGACTTCGTGTAAGAGATGGAAAAATTAAACCTTAAAAGAAATAACAAAGATGTACAGTCTTAAAGTGTTGTTTGTTGTTTCTGTCTAGATGTTTGAATTTATATATAGGTGGGTTGGTGAAATCCAAATTGTCTGCAGTGGACAGGTGATGGCTGTGATATGGTGTGACAATCGAGGTGTTTGGGGAGCAAACTGGTCCAGCTGCAGTGATCCCTGGTCTGGGTGCCTCAAAGATGATGCTTCTCCGAGCTCAGGGAGAGTGTTCACACCTCCTCTGATGCAGGTTGGGACCAAATGGGTTTTACCTAGTTGCCTCTTGCTCTGGTAGATTTTTGGCTGTCCAACTCTTCAAGCTCCATTTGAAGTTTGCTAAGGTGTTACAGTTAATGAGAGATTTCCTTTGCTTTTACAAAATCAGACTCTGTCCTCTCCCTTCTCAGCGTCCAAAGTGATTAGCAGTTTCTGTAAATCCAGTCCTATGGATTTTATGAGGACCCCTGACTGCCAGGGGTGATCATGTTCTAAAGTGTTTCCTAAGTAGTAAGAAATCAATGCATCAGGGGGGACTGTACCTGACATCTATTAATTACGCTGTCCCCTTCTGTCTAACATACAAGAAAAGGGTTAGGAAAGCAGCCCCCTTTGCCCTGGCTAATTGATACAAAACCAAATTGGCACGAGAGGATGTAAACTGGTTCCAGAAAAAAAAAAGAAAAAAAGAGAGAACATTTGGTAGTTGGAATTGGAAAGAGCAGTTGCAAACCGAAATAAAATGTATGCTAGCATGAGATACGTGTCTGTAACAGACCCCATAAACAGTCCCACCAGCCCTGCAGTGCCCCACGCTAAATGCTTGGGAATAAAACCCGTCCTGCTGTTAACGCTGCATCCAATGAAGCCATTGTGGTACGTGCCCGGGGCGATGGGCTGGGGGATAATTACTGTTTTCTTCCTGTATACCACAGATGAGATGATTTTGAAGCTTTACCATCCTGACTTCTGCAGTGCACATTAAGCTGAATGTGACATCAGTGTTAAGAGTTGTGGCACTTGTGGTTATGGCTTTGGGATTCCTTATATTTACTTTCTAGGGAACTAAAATTCAAAGCAGCTTTTATGGCTGTCACGAGAATACTGTCAGTTTCGAAAGAGGTGGGTAAATGTGCATTGACCTTTAACTAATACGGCCATATCCTATTTTCTGTGTGTTTCCAATTAGGAGAACTATGTTACAATATTTTTTTAAGTTGTTAAAATAGGAAAGTTATTTAACTGCAAGACGACTTCTGCTTTTTCCCAAAATAAAGATAGCAAGTTGTTGTCCAAGGGCAGAAGTTTTCATACAATTACTATTATAAGCTGGAAATCAAGATTTAATAATAGCATGCACCATCTGCCACCAGTGGTGGAAGAAAAAGACTGAACCCTGGTCTGCAAGCAGTTGTAAAGCTCCCTGTAAGCAGTTTTAATTTGCCACTTGCAGTGAGGCCACAGGGCTTCACATCTTTCTGTGGAGGAGAGGATGGGATTCTCGGTGGCTGCTGCTGAGCTTCTCCCTGAGCTTTTGGGGTTTTAGCACTGTGAATCCCACATGCAGCATCTTGTCGTTGCTCAGGGTGGTGAGTTATGTCTTCAGAGTAAAATAAAGGGGAGTGTTGACTGTGCCGGACTTGATCCAGCTCTGTCTGAAGCCACTGGCAAACTCCTGGTTCTCACTGATGAGAACTGGTCTTGCTCTTTGGGAAGATCATTGCTATTTTTTTCACGTTTTGATGGTGGTGGGAGGTGATGGATGCATCTGGTTCAGATGGAAGATGGTGTTGCCCTGTGCTGCTTCTGAAAGGGCAAGTCCCTTCTTATTTTCCTGGATGTGTGTTGCAAAATAATTTTTTACCTTTGTTCCTAAGATTTGGGATTCTTTTCATGAGCCACAGTACATCTTTTGCTACCTTAGAAAAAGCAAAACATATTTTCTGCTATTTAAAATGTACTTTGCTAAATGGGTATTTTTGTCAAATTGCAGTTTCCTCCAAAACATTTTTCTTTATATAGAAAATGGGATTCCACCTCTTCTAGACCTTTGCTAACAGCTGTTCTGCTTGCTAAATGTCACTGAATTAAAAAGAAACAAAAATAAGAATATGATGTTTTCGGATAAAGATTTTAGTTGACCGTTTCGGTCCCAGGTAGAATATATCCTCCTCTCTTGAATGTTGAGATATTCTGGGGATTATTACCCTGTTATTTTACCTTGCAAAACATTGGAGCACTGCAGCATTTATGGAAAACTGTAACACCTATATGCAAGTGAGTTTGTGTATATAAATGTACTCCGTACTGGCTTTCACCTTACTCCCTCGTGTAGAGAAGTACTGGGGCACCTCAGTGGGACCCTTAGCAACTGAATGTAGTGCTGGTTTTGGCAACTCAGCTTTTGGACCTGACTTGTAACGGAGTTGGTGCAATGGGATAGTTTCAGGTCGGGGTGTGTAGGAAAAGGGGACCTGTGCCAGCCTTTTGAAGGTTGCTTTGATTTGTTGCTGGGCACTGTGAGGACTCCTGGGGTATTATCTGAGGATTAAGTGCAACATTAAACATTTGAGCTGGCTTGTCACAGAAAGGGCAGTTTATCAAAATATAATTTATAACCAACAGTTTACTACCTGCTACAGTAATTAATATGGAACATGACGGGGCCCATCATTAATGTGCTTTGTTGTCTCAGCTTGCATTACTGCTGCTGGCAAGGCCAGCTTCTGAGGCTAATGAAGGACAGGGAAGAAAGAAATTTGTGCTGTTGTTAGCGGATGGTAATATTTCTCCAGGTCACACACTGTACTGTGCACTGCATCTGATCACAAATCTCAGCCAGACATATCTGTCCAGTTAAAGCTGGTTTTCCAGATTCTTGCTTAGCGAGGCAAGAGTTATTGTTCGTGCCAAGGTCATTCGGAGCCGATGAGAAACTGTTAATGTTGGGATGGGGGAGAGGGTCTGTGGGCTGGTCTGGAGGACGGGGAGAAAACTTTTCACCTCAACTGCAGTGGTGCAAATTTTGCTCGGATTATTGGTCAGGGAAGGCAGTTGGTGTCCTGTAGGGGTGGTTTGTGAACTTGTCCGAGGGAGGAAGGAAATGGAGGAGGCTTTTCCAACATTTTCTAATGGCCAAGCGCCCAGATGAGGGTAGTGGCTTGTGCTTGTGCTGCTGATGGGAATCTCTGTTGGCAAGGAGCTTGTGGTTGATTTGAGATGGGTCCCACTTCCTGATAGCCCATCTTGAGCTGCATGAGAGCCATATGACTTCAGCAAAAGTTTTATTATCATGCTAGTTTCCAGAGGGATGTTTGGAGCCATTCCCAGCATTGGGTTATGCTACAGCAACAATGTTAACTCCTTTCTGGTGTTTTGGTGAGGGATAGACCAGCTGATGGCTCTCCTAAGGTGTGTAAGGAGTTAATTTTAAAATAAACAGAGTTGTTCCTGTGGTCTGTTTGTTGTATCAAGTCTGTCTTTGCCTTTATTCCAAAGAAAGATCCCACAATGTCATCAAACTTTGAGAAGGTACCTGAATCTGGAGGGCCACGGATGCAGGGACAGTCAGGTCTCCTGCATGGAGACAGCAGTGGGAAAACCAAGTGCCATTGAAATTTGGCACTCCTGAGCTCCATGGCCACTGTGAACTCTTGTGACATTGATTTTGCAGAATATTTTTGGTTTATCAACTGTTACTAATTTTAGCATTTGGTCAAACAGCGCTTTCTGACCTACAGCTGCCCACAGTGGCCACATCAAACAGGGGCACTTTTATAGCAGAGCATGTTGTACATTGGTTTTAGTGAGTGTTGCCCAAGTTTTTGAGAAGTGCCTCGCGTTAGTCCAGATTTTGCTACTGCCATTTTCTTATAGCCTCAGGGATACTTGCAGAGAATCCAAAGGAATGAACCTGGAATGTTTCAGTAATTCTGCTCCAGCTAGAACCAAGTAAGCAATATTCTCAAGAGTTCTTTCTGCATCTTTTCCAAGCATGTCCTTTTTGGAACGTTGGATGATAAAATCAGATAAATTCACTTTATGTTAAGATGACATGGGTAAATGATACATGTGCCACTTTCATTTCCATGGCCTCGGTTATAATGGCTTTTGCTGTGTGCTCTTAGTCATCCCTATTGCTGACTGTAACGGGTGGAGGGATGTGTCTTACGGGGGATTATATACACCCGTCATGGCCTTTTTTAGATCTCACCGCTTGACCTCCTTACTTATCCCATAAAGGAGCCTCTTGAACATTGGCTAATCCCACCAGGATTTATGCAGGCTGGCTGAAAGCCAAGTCCTCCCTGGATGGGTGCAAGATGCATCAAGGAGTTTGAACATTTGTGTCCTGGCTTGCCTGAATTAATCTTAGTCGAAGCAGCTGGATGACTAGGTAATGCATTGTTATGCCATCAGTATTAAATTAATGCTGAAGAGGGCATGACGATTTTATGGCTGTTAAGAATATTTGTGTGCAAACGACTAGGCTGGTGCAGAGAGATGCAGAATTTCTCAGGGAGACAACTGAGAAATGGGGAAGCCTTAGGGCGCTCTGTAGGTTCAGACTCCAGAGCTACTCAGATGACATGCCAGAGGGATGAAAGCCTTGCTGTTGGTGATTTACTTTTCTCTTCAGAAATAGTTTTCTGGTTGTTTTGAGATTTTTATTGTTGGGTAGATGTTTGTGTTGTAGCAGAAGGTTAATTCTTTCTTTGGGACATTCAGTATATTTGGGAAAGATGCATTTCTCTGATAACCACAGGGACAACACAGTCAAGGATTCTGGAGTAGAGGACGTGGCCCAAAACAGCTATCTGGAAAATGAACATTTCTGGCTAAAGTATCAGGGCTCTTGTCTGTTGTAGAGACGGTCAAAATGCTATAAATGGCATGGTTTGGTTTGATGCTGGAGGCAGCAGTTTACTCATCTCTAGTAGTTGCAGTGTCCTCTCTATTTGGAGGGTTCTTAAGACATTTTTGCTAGAATTAGATTCATGGTCTGCAGCAGGGGAAAAAAAACCCAAACAAACCAAACCCAGCCAACAAGCCCAAACCCAGTTCTAATTATTCAGAATACTTTTGAAAATAGTATAATCTAATCACAATGAATCGCACAATAGTGATGTGTAAGCAGAGGTTCAAATGTTGGACAGGAATCGTTACCCACTGCATGTAGTGCCTTGAGACCCTTGGCACAGATTGCAACTGTGTTCTAGGTGCTTTTCCAAATGCAAAATTGATTCTTTTTCCCAACAAAAAGCTTGTGTTTGCTGCTTCTTGTGTCTGTATACACAGGCATAGGTTACCAAACATCAATGCTGGTTTCTGTGATTTCCTGCTGTACTGGCGAGGAGTGTGTCATTGGCAAGCTTTCCAGTATTTGTAAAAGGTCTACACGGGGTAATAAAAGTTTGTTGTTGGGAAAATTGGTCTAATTTTGAGACTGAGAGGTGTGAGAATAAAAGATGCTTTACTGTAAATTGTAGGTAGATAACAACAGAAACTCAAATATTAGAAGAAACTGGGTATCGCACAAACCACACACTTTCACATCACTAAAACAAGAGCTGTGCTCACACAGAAACATGAACCTCTTTGCAAACCACAGAAAGTAAAAGGGAGCACTTCTGTTTCATTATTGATCTAATTGCTCTTTTCTTGATATGAGAATAGATATGAAATGCTCTTGAATATTCCAGCGTGCATGAAAAAAAGACCATCACTTTTGGAAAGTTTTAAAGGTGCAGCACATACTGATAAATAGCAAGGCCATTTAATTCTGAGAGTTACAACTGCCTGTCTAATGCCACCTAATTGTTCTTCTGGAACTGAATACGTTATAGCTTTGCTGAGAACTTTCCACTTGGGAGTGATGTAAAATGGCAAGAGCCAAGCCCATATTTTTGTGTGACTAACCAGTTTTGGAAGATCTGTCAGTGCAACCTTTTAAGTATGACCAGTTTCAAGAAAAAATCCACTGAAGTTCGGGTGTTTTGGGGAACCTCTGTAATGGGCTCCTCCAAAGCTCCCTTCCAACCCAGATTGCTCTGCGGTTCTTTGTGGTGTTTGCCATTATCTGTAATCTCTTTCCTTTGGTTTTACAATCCCATTTAAGACCAAGTTTCCCAAGTAACCTGGAAGTTTGGGCCTGCAGGACTTGTGCAAAATGCGTGTGGTTAAAACCTTGCTGTGTTTGCGTGTGAGAACAAACATGCATATGAATGAGGTTCCTGGATTGATCCAGCAAAGGCTGGATGCATTTCAAAGACTTGAGAGTCTAGCAAGGCTTGCCTTTCTGTGGGGGAACTGTGAAGGTGAGTGTCAGTCTGTGCTCACCTCCATGTTTTACAACACTCTTCCATTTATGATCTCCCCCAGCTTTGCTGCTCTGCCTGCTCCTGCCAGCAGTTGCACCTCCTACTCTTTCTTCTGCCAGGCTGAGAAAATTCTGGCGTCAGGCAAGCTCTCTGTGCTGGCTGCTGGACGTGCCAGCTCCCTGCCGAAGCTCTTCCCAAGGCTCCAGGCGGAGCTGAGGGATGGGGCTCTGTGGTTCTACTTGGCTTTTGATGCTGTCTTGCTCAGGTGGCATCAAGCAACTTCTCTGTCCCTCGATTTCTACAACTTAAGGAGCACCCCTATTGCTGAGTTTTGAACTCCCGTCTAGAACTGCACAGTGGCTGTTTTTTTGTAGTGGGTAATTCATCCTTAAATACCCAAGGGTGATAGAGAAGCAAGATACAACCTTTAATAAAATGTTTTTGAAGCATCTTAGTTCCTTTTAAGAACTAATATTAGCTTCCCAAAGTCTCCAACACTTCAAAATGGTCTAGAGATTTGCAGAAAAGGTCAATTCCAGCAGTAACTAACAATAAGAGGTGGAGAGGAAGAGCGACTTCTCTTGATAGCTTGTTCTTAAGACATCTTAGTGAGTTATTTGATGAATCAGCGATGAATTTTTGCCTGAATCCCCTGGCAATTCACTTTACCTGTAAATCATGTTCAGCTCATTGGAACTTTCCTTTCTTCTTTATTGATTTGTTGATTATTCTTCCCGCCTTCCCCAGGAAAACCAAATTAATTAGTTCCGTTTAGACCAAGATGAAGTTCCGTTTAGACCAGTTGGTGAACGTCCAACTGGCAAGAACATGAGTGAGTGGTTGGAGAGAGGTTGGTTCTACAGGGAAATGGCTTGGTAGCATTTGTCCAAATCGATGTATGATCCATGTTCCTTCTAATGTTTTTTTTCCCTTAAATTATCATGCAGTCCCAAGGCACTGAAGACAAACTCACACAAACCCATCCAAAAGTCAGTCTCGGAAACGCCAGGAACTTACTGGCTTTGGGTTGCTGTTGCTGAGCCAGTAGGAGAGGAAGTTGGCTTTTGGTTTAGGTAGATGAGGCCAAACCCTGATTTGTTTGCATTTGCGCACCAAGTTTTGTTTTGTTTTGTTTCTGAAATGGCAGCTGTATATAGGATACAATGTGGTAAAAGATTAAGTAAGCTCCTTTCAGAAAAGCTTTATCAGACATTTGCCAAAAGAAAATAAGAAAAAGATGTTGATTTTGTTCATTGTTTCCTCAGAGGCTGGTACACCACTCTTTTGAGTCAAGGTGAATTGTTGATGTGTTTGTAGGATTAAACAGCTGTTTCCAAGATGTAGGTAAATAGTCTGCAAGCTTCCAGATGCTGCCAGGAGCAGAAGTAAACATTAAGTTCTGGAAATGTGCAGATCGCTTGCTCAGGGGCCCTTCCTTGAAGGGTTTCTGCACTTCTTGTTTGTTGGTATTCTAGTAGCACGTGAAAAGACCAAGTTTGAATTGAGCCTCTGTTGACCAGTGCTGTTAAGAACTGGCTGTGGCTGTCTTCAGTGAGGTGACAGCATGGACCAAGGGTGCAGCAGGTAGGTGGGAAGAGCGAAGGGGCAAAGGAGAGAAGGATGTAAATGAGGCTTCTGTCAGTGTTTTGGCAAAGCTGGTGATACCCAAGACCTGCTTTCTAAAGCAGTGTTGAATGGCAACGCTTTGCTTTCTTCCAGACTGTTCCTAATAGTGCCTCTGTGCTGGCTGGCTGGGAGCTGGGGAGAGGAGAAGCAATTTACTCTAAACTCCATGTGGAGATAGCAGCTGAACCAGGGTCAGGGAATCCTGATCCCTCAGTCCTGTGGACAATGAGAAATTAATTTGTAATCCCCAGACAGGTTCAGATATTTTAATCCTCTACTGCACGACCATTTTCTGTAACCTTTTGAACCAGAAGATGGAGAGCACCAGCATATGTGAGTTTGATTTCCATCCTTTTACAGCTGGTCACTTATAAGTACAGCATCGTGTGTGCCTGATGTCCAGGTGTTCAGCCCACATTAATGCCAGTTTGAATCAATATTAAACCAAATTCCACTTTTATAGACAGTGATCCAATTCCTACCAAAGGATTGAGCCTTTCTAAACTCTCACGCAGTTTCTCCTTGATGGTGTTCTTCTCTCCATCATGGACTACAAAGTGGTGCTTGCCTGAGTACCCGCTCAGAGGTGACTGCATATCAGTGGCAAATGAAATGGTCCCTGCCTCTATGAGCTTGGAAAGAACTTTGGGGTCTTCCACCATGGAAAATATTGTTTGTTTGTCTGAGTTGGTATTTTCACTGTTCCTTTACTTCCATCGCTCCTGTTAGCTGTGTCAGCCTTCATTATATTTTCAGATAAGACTCGTGTGAAATGGGCTTCTGTTTTGTTTTCTCACCAGAGGAGTGATTCATATTCAAATTGAAACGTTCTATTGCTCTAAGCCAACCTTCTCCCCGTGTGCTAATGGGAGGAGAGGGAGACACGGGCGTGGACTGATCAGGATTATTTTTTTCCTATTGCATTTAGAAACTTCCAAATGGCTTTTTAGGAAAGCACAGGGACTTAACTGCCTGGCGTGGGAGAATCTTGGTCTTACATGTTTTAAGAACACGGGATGAGCCTGAATCACTTGTCTGTTTAGGCTCCAGAGCCATATTCTACCAGCAATATTGTCCAAAAAAAATATTTATGATCCCTTTTGGTTGCTGTGGCTTTTTTTAATTATCCCTGTTAATGCGGTCCTATATTTTCTCTTTATTCATAACGCTAGTTTTTAAGAAGGTTGCTTGCACTTGTCTCAAGGCAGTGACTCTGCAGGCACTCTCTGTGCCACAGCCGAGGTTACCAGCTCATGATCTCTGCTGCTGCCTGATGCTTTCTTTAAAGGAGCTGGCTGCCACCTGTTGAAGAGGAAAACTGTGCACAGTCTAGCACTTGTTTCTGGTCTTATTAGAAATGGATGCTGGTTGGTCCAGTCCAAATTTGCTCAAGAAAGTTTATCATGTGTACTCTAAAATAGAGAGAATGGGTGCTGAGATTCTAGCCGGGGCTTCATTTGTATTCGGAATTGTGTTGCTCTGTCACCTGCAGCTCAAAGGGAATGTCACTGTAGAGTTCATGGACCTTGCTGCCTGTCCTATAAACACACAGACTGAGGTGATTGTGTATTTCATGGAAATCTATAAAATTTGGGTGAGTATCCTCACCTTAATTAAAGTGACCTTAACTGAGCCTACTCAAGAGGAGATTTGCCATGTTTTAAACTTACCGCTCATTTCAGTCTATTTTCTTCCTTGGTTCTTCCAAGTTGGATGTGGCAGTGTGAAATGACCCTTCACCACTTGCCCTTTTCATTCCCACAGACTTAGTGAAACTGGTTGAATATTCCTAAGGTGCCCTGAGGTTTTTAGATAAATGTGATACACGAAGAGTCATTGACACTTTGCAAGTAGCACCTGAGGAGCCACTGAGCCTTGGAGGATCTGTTGACTTTAATGGAGTATCCATGGCCATGTCCTTTGGACTGCTTTGACAGTTCAATTATACCAACAGGCTGAGGGCATTGTGAGGACCAGAAATGTTCTGCATTTCTTTTGGCATAAAATTAGAATTTACATGAAAGTGCTTCCAAGGAGAAGAACAAGAGACAGTGACAAGTCTTTGTAGCTGGTTGTAGGTTCAGTCACCACCGGAGAGCCGGTGAGATAAATGTGAGACTTTGGTTACACATCACCTAAATACTTTCTGACTTAAGAACATTTGAGCTGGAATTGCTTGCATTTAGCATGGGCTTGGCAGAAACTGGCGCTGAAGCTGTTTGCACAGAAACTGTTTGCATAGTCCAGTTGTGCCATGGGGAAAACTGCCTTTAGCAAGTAGCACAGGTGTAGTCTTGAGGTGGTGTCTGTGCAGTATCTGCTCTTACAGCAACCAATGATGTCCTTGATGGTATGCTAGTGGCTCAGAAAATGAGAGCATAGCGTCTGTTTCCTGTACCCAGTCTCTCACCCACACACTATGGTCTTTAACCTGTTTATCATCATTGCTGCATGTTCTCTAGGTGGCTGTTGGTGTTTGGGAGCTTTTAGCTGCATTGCTTTTGACAGCCTGGGCCCTTGAGTGGTCCAGGGAGATGTGACAGTTGCTCTGGTCTTCATAGTCATCTTTGGTTGGATGAGGCAGTTTCCACTACAGTTGACTGTGGTCAGGCTAATGAAGAGTACAACCTATTGTAGACTCAACCAACCTGTCTGGGATCAATTGCCCAATCAACACAATAAATTATATCTAAGAGTTTGTTAAATAAAGGAATTAATGATGACCAGAGGGCACCTGTTAGTCCCTATAACCTGTGTGTTGCTGCTTGGAGGCTGGGCAAGGTGTCTCCTGCCTACTTGATGGAGCCTGGGAGCTTGTGAGTGGGTGGCGTGGGAACTGGGGACAATTGAGGATTCGTACAGGGATGCATAGTTGCTCCCTGGGGCAGAAAAATAAATGTATGATTCTTGGCCCTAGAATGAAGAAAGCAAGATGCTGTGGACTTGTTGCAACCCGTGCAGTCTGTGGATGTTTTCTTCTTGTCAGATACTGCTGTCACATATGTAATTTTATTGCCAAAGGGCAGGGAATGAGCTAATGAAGTGGGAGAGAGGGCTACTAAGAGCAGGACTATGTGTTGTGAAAATCAGTGCACCAAATGTACAGTTCTTCATTTTCTGGCCTTGCTGTGTTTATTATTCTATATGATTTGGGTGGGAAAGAGGGAGGTAGGGAGAAAGGAAAAAGGGGTGGTGGTGCAGGAGGTACATCTGTCTCCTCCAGGAGAAAGCGCTTGTTCAGATGAGGAGGCATTATGCATACAATGCCTGAAATTAGCCCTTAAAATAGAACGCTCCACGTCTTAGTAATGTATTGGATATACCTTGAAAAGAAACAGGCTGATTGAAATATTGAGCTTGTCGTAGTAGAACTGCTGTGACTCATCAGGAAATTGAAAGTCTTCAGGCAAAACTCACCCCCCTTCAGCCTTTTTGGAAGAGATGGGAATTAGTTTTAGACGGGAAGTAATTAATTGTTCTGTGATTGTCATAAATAGGTACCAAACAACAAGCTTGTACAGAAGTATTTATATCTTAAGCCCTGTCTTGTGAGCACAGATATCAAGCATCTCCATCAGACAGAGGTGGTGAAAAAGAAAGTTCTCTGGAATGAGCAGCACTTCCACCTACATGCGTTTAAGTGAGACAGGATGGAGGTGAGCTGGTAGGCTGCATTCTATAATAAGCCATTTACTAGGATAATGGCTGCAGGCTACAAATGCCGTTTCTACTTAGTCTGTCTATTCAAGGCAAACATTTAAAAAGGAAAAAAAAACCCAAACCTCTACCTCAGTAAAGTCTATAATACTCTTAATCCCCAGTGTAATTCATGAATATTAACTCAGCCAGTGTCGCAACAGCCCATAGAGGCAGATGATGTGTACATGCAGCCTTCTTTGTCTGCCTGAGAAACTGAGGCAGTGGGAAGGACTTTAATTGAGGCAACTGGTTTTAGACTGGGGCAAAATCATGGGCAACAGCTTGGCTTGCCAGTGAGTAGGATGGAGCCATCCTTCAGGATATTCCCTTGGCAGGAGCATGGGAATATCTGTCTTTTGGGGACTAATCTCATAAATTAAGGTTTCCTTTGCTGGTTGCAGCCAGCACTGCCGGGCGTGCTGGAGTTATGGAGGGTGCATTGACACAGCTGGCAGAGGTGGGTTGTGAGGGGATGAACGTGCATAGAAATAGCTCTCTAATTTAGTGAGTAGTTAGAGCTGTTATGGATCTCTCTGTGGGGTGTTGCTGGAAATCCAGATATTGCAAAAAGAAAGAAGAGAATCAAGATCATCAAATACCTGTTTAAAAAGAAAACAAACAGCACCCAAGGAAAAGGAGCTTGATGGCTTTGTGTTTGTCTGCAGTGGAGTCATGGCAACAGAGCACTCATTTAGCAAAATTAACTGTTTCTCTATCTTACCAAAAAAAAAAAAAATCAAATGAAAATGAAGCAAAGGAACATCCTTTTATCTCAACCAAATGAGTCCATTTGTGCCAAAGCAAAGGAGTCATCCTGGGGAGTTTGCTCCAGAGAGCACATACTTTATTAGAACAGAATGTAATAGTTGTCCCAAAGCCATAACCGTAAGAGGCTGGTGCCCTAGGCAAGCGCTTTCAGTAACGGGAAAACCAAAGTTAGGTTCCTGCACCTATGTGATGTTAACATGCGCACTTTGGAGCATGATTTTAAGCTTTTGTTTGTTCCGTATTTCAGCTCAGTTAAGTGCTGGATACAGCTTTCAGAAGGGGTATAATGTCTTTGAAGTTCCTTATGGGTAGCACTTAGTTTCAAAATTATTTAGGTACGTAGGGATGAAACGCCGATGCTGCTTCAGTTTGGGTGTACCCAAATACTTTAAAAAAAACCAGCTGCCTTGAAGTCCCTTTGAGATGTAGGAGCCCAAGACTCCTTTTTGGCTCCTAACCTTAGTAGTATTTGAAATAATTCTCACACAAAGCCCGGAAATAACACTCCTGTGTTACTTCTGTTTTGATGTTTGCTGCCCATTTCCATGCACAGACCGCATGGTGACATTGGTAGGCATGAAAGCTCATTTTACATCACCGAGAATCTCATACTTGGGATTCAGAAATTGTTCATCTTGGTGATGAGCAGGGGCAAGCTCCAGGGAAAACATCACAAACTCAAACACGTTGCTTGAGGCACCTGGAAAGTGGTGTTTCTCTTAAGTAGTGTTTTCCAACCAGATCAAATTTTACTTTGTGGTTCTCCTGGAGGTGGTTTTAGGCAATGCCTTATGGTTTCCGTGAAAGCATCTGACAGCAGAGATACAAAGCTTTTATCTGTATGAAGGAGTGAAACAGTTTGGGGAAGATTTTTAAGGATGATTCTACTTCGATGTGGTTTCTGTCAAAAATGTTGGGAAACTTCAGGCTAATTGGAAACCCGACCACTCATTGACATCAGTGCTCAACAGGTGAACAGAAGTTTTTTCCATTGCTTCTCATACCTGGATGAAAGTTGTGCCTTTCTTCTGCAACTTCAACTTTGGTTTAATGAAGTAAGAACTGAGCATAACTGGATGAGTTTTGGTCAGTGAGGGAAAGCCACAATCATTTTACACACAGATATCTTGGATGTTGTTGTGGAGGTCTTCCATGTAAAAACCCAATGCTAGAGGGGGTTTTTGGAAAGCACCTCTTTCAGGAGGAACCTTGTGTCAATTGTGCTTGTCAGACAGGTCGCAGAGGCTGACTATGCATGATGTTTTTCCCAGCTCAGCTTCAGGCTGATGTATTTGCAGTGTTGGCTGGCTGTTTCTTTCCACTTATGTCTCTCCTCTGAGGCTGGATATAGCCCTCACATTAGCTGTTAAGCATACAAGAACAGAAGGACCAGGCTGTAGCAGCCTCCTGCTGAAGTGGTGCCCATGGATCTAGAGGGAGGAGAGCAAGCGGGTGAGGGTGAGAGTGCGAATCCAAGGCACATGGGTTTAGATGTCAGTCTATAGGCTCATGTCAATAGGCATGTCATTATAGACATGAGTCTATAGGTGTTTAAGGAGTAACAATTCACATCTTGGGCTTTTTATGGGAGAGGGGTGAGATCCCCAAACAAGAATACTCACAAGTTAGGCAGCTCCAGCCACATGGGTTGTCCCAGAATGCATGGGATGAATGTGCAATGTGGAAAAGCCTGAGTGACTGCTGCCAAACGTCTGGGAAGATGCAACCCACGATGTCTGTTGTGTCTGAGATCTCTGTAAAGTCTCTCGCATCCTTCCTCAAGTTTAGTTTTCCAGTGGAGGCTGTCGCAGTAATGAGAATGTCTCCCATCTGCTTCTCACATGGCTTGGCACATTTAGCTAGAATATCTATATTTTTATTATGGGGTTAGCCAGTGGTAACCATGACGATTAGACTTATCACGCAGCATTTTTTTTCCTCCTCGAGTCAGTTTGAAATGCTGACAATTAAATAGATACAGTACACTTTAGAGATCCATCAGTCTCTTTGTTGTCTTGACAACCGGAGTATATTTAGAAATGTAACAAGTACATGGAGTTCAATTGCACTTTTGCTAAAACATAGTTTTGTAGCTTGAGAATTTAATCTGTTGTTTGTAGGTCCAGGTGCTTATTTGAGCTGTGCCTGGCTTTCTCTTTGGTCTCTCTGGGAAGCTCCTATGTAGCAGCAGGGAGATTCGGCTGGTGGAAGGAGGGTCCATGTCAGGCAGGGAGCCTGTCAGAGAAGCTGTGTGTGGCAGGGGCTTGGGCAAGGGGCTGGCAGACCCTGCATACTCTGCTTCTGGCTGTTCCTGTGCCCCTGGATACTTGTGGTGCCCTGTACCCCCAGGTACTTGTGCTTTGGCTATCGAGTTGCAGTGCAAACAGAACTTGTGTGATCATTGTCCCAGATCTGCTGTTCCTGCAGATCCAGCTCAGCGAACAGTGCTGGGAAGCAGTAAAGCAGTGTGTCCAAGCATCCTCTTACCCTCCCAGATAAACTGTGGTCATGATTCCATAGTATTTTAGTGCGGGAGGACTATACAGTGCTGTGAGACGTTGGCAGGCTGTGATGGCTTTCCTCCTGCTCCTGAGCTACCTGTGCTTTGGTTGCAAGTGGGAGTTGTTCTCTGAAGGAACAGTGGAGACTCTCCATATCTCTTCTCTTTTGTCTTTGACTTGCTGGATGCAGGTTTGGTTGATTTTTAACAAAATATTTTACTACAAATTATTTTTGGTTTTGAGAGCCTTCCTGTTTGGGTGGCAAAATTAAACTCATCCTCTGCTCATTGAGCTGGACTGGAAGCATGTTGGTGAGACATCTGGAGCTATGGAATTTTAAGGTTACATCCAGGGCTGTAAGAGCAGAAGGGAGTGCACGATGGAGTCCACCTTGGGGGGCTGTAAATGTTGTTCCTCACCACCCCTGTGCACAGATTGGTGTCCTGGTGGGTACATGTCTTGTGGCTGTGCTGGTCTCTGTTCTTTCACTTTTGAACCAGTGGAGAGCCGTGGTGGGTGACACAGCTGTACCTGTAACACGGTGATGTGCCAGCCCAGGAGAGCAGCTGGGGTACATAGCTCCTGCCGTGATGGAGCGGTCCGATGGCTGCGAGACATGGGCTGGCACCACGGTGCCTTTGTTACACTCTTAGCACAGGACCTGTCAGCGTTGCTGCCCTGCCTAACACGCTGGCTTGCAAAGCTGTTTCTGAAGCGAGAGACATCCAAACTTGAGGATCTCAGAATATTTCCACGACATGAGCAATAAATGAGTGAAATTAAAAGCAGATGAGGAAATAACTCTAACCTCCCCCACCCCTCCTGTGTCTGACTGACCCAGGTTGTGATGCTGGTCAAGGCTGTCCTTTCTGAAGGCTCATGAGTTGAGGAGCTGCTAAAAAGATCTGCTTTGTGTTGAAGTGTTCATAGCCCATCTTAATTGGCACCTGAACTGTGGGGCAGGGCCTGGAATGCTCTTCCGTTTCTTCCTGCCTGAGGCTTAGCTTATAATTGATACTTGGCAATATAATTTGGGCAGGCCAACTGAAAAAAAAAACCAAACAAACCAAGATTTTCTTTCATCAACAAAGCTATAGCAACGCAACAGTCTGAACAGGAGTTTGGTTGCAGGGGATGGGGTGGCCTTTTGCCCAAGGGAACCAGTTTATCTGGTGAGATGGTTTAAAGATGAGAACCATGGATCTATGGTGTGAATGTAGCGATGGTCAGTGGCATCCACCCTTGGGCAGAGAGGTGTCAAACCAGTCAGTAGCATTGCTCTGCTGCCAGGCAGCATGGTCAGCACAAGCTTGTTGCTGGGGTACTTTATTACAGGGGGGTGAGGAAGGCTTAGGGGGGGGAAGCCCGACCTGAGGTCAGCTATTACAGCAAGTGGTGGCCAGCGAAGTGCATCTGTATTTCTTGGGATGTGTGTCCTCTTGTCTGTCCACTGTACCTGAAGTAAAATTTAATGAGGCTGTAAAGCAGGATGAGTTTTTCTAGCATCATTTTACTTCTCTCATCCCTGTGTTGTTTTAATTCAGTATCTGTCAAATAACATGGCTTTTTTTTTTTTTTCAGTGTGTGCACAGCTCAGTTTCATCTTTTTTGCTCCCTCCATTTTGCCAATTTCCCAATGAAAAGCCAAAACTATAGTTATATCTCCACTCCAGCTTCGTTAGTAAACTGTTAACAAGCCTTTTTCAAGTGTTTAATAGCTGCTGGGGTTTATTCTTAAAATACAACCAGCAAAACCCAAAGATGCTAATGAGTCTTCAAGAGTGCTTTAAAAAAGTTATCCAAATCAATCTGACAAAGATAATGGTCTTCTATTAGAAGATATTTAGCTGGAGGTTGGATGAGCTGTAATGTTTATGAGTCTGTAGATCTGTAACCAGACAAAATCAGAGTATCTCCTTCGATTTCAGTGGAGCTATATCTGTTTATTACAACTGAGGCTTAGGCAGTGCTCTCGATGCAAATTACAAACTCTCTGAAGTTAAGTGGAATTTTGATTTAATTCCTGGAAGCAGTAATGTCAGCAGAGAAGTGAAGAGCTGGGACCCACTTACGCCGAAGTCTGTAACTTTGGGTTGCTCTTCTTCCCTCGCTGTCAAGATCAGATTCCCTTGATTTGGGCTAGTAATTAAAATGCAGCTTCTCTTAAGCATCTCCCAAAGGCAGGCGGAGAGAGTGGAAGTGCAGCCTATGCAGATTATATATATATCTCTACATACTTTGCAGAAAATGCCAGTAGTTATGTTAGTCTCCCTGGTTGCTCCTGGATGGGCTGTTGACCTGGAGTTTGTGCTTTCCAGCCCCTGCTGAATTATCGGGCTGTAGTGCTGACAGAGCTGGGATCTCCTTGCCCCCAGCATATTCGTATCTGTGTGGCAGCCGGGAGACATGGACCACCGCTCATCGCCCTCCACGGTGTGTGGCATAAGAGATTCACCATGCATTCATTTCTGGTCACATAAGGGGCATTAGTTTAAAGCAGGCTTGAGGCATAGGTTAGCGTTAGCTATTTGAAGTCTTCAGTCTGAAAGTAACATCAAACAGGGAGCAGAAAATGTATCATGCACAGAAAAATCTCTGGGATTTCCACACACACCCCCCCTTCTTTAAAAAATAACAATAATAATGAATTCCAAGCGCTTTGCATATGCTGTCTCCTCTGTGGTCGAGCCACCTGTCTGCCTCTTTGCTGTTACTTGATATGGGCTTACAGTGCTTGCAAAAATGTTAACATGAATTTTTTGTCATGACAAGTATGAAAGGAATATTCAGTGTCCGTGTGGGGTAGATCCTCAGTAAATTTCTCTGTGCTCCTTGAGCTTTGGTGTGGCTGTGAAGCAATGGCTGCCATTCTCCCCTGTGCTCCCCTTCCTCCACCGTGGACCAGGAGGGCAAAGCTACTACCCTGCCATTCGTGGTTCTTCTGGACAAAGGCAGCTGATGGTGGGGCCAATGAGTTTCAGTCTGGTTTCCTTTTAAAAATAGTGTATGTGACTGGTTAGATATGTCCCTCCTCCCTCTCTTTAGTGGTTTTTAACTCCATGGGTAATCTCAACTATGTTTGTTAAGAGATAATTAGGCTTTAGGAAAATAGGGGTGAGAATGCGGTTAGGAGGAGCTGGAGGTGACCTGGGGCAGCTGGGAATGTGGTGGGTTGTGAGAGCTGGGGCAGGCATGGGTGGATTATTGTTGACGGTATTTTTTAAACTTGCTTATTTCTCCAGGACTGAGATGAAAGGAAATAGAAAACACCAGAGTAGGCTCAGATATCAATAAGCTGGAAGTATAAAAGGCTGTTGGTTGAAAGCAGCTTGTGGTAACTTAGAAATCCTGTGTTTTCTTTTTAACTGGGCATCTTTGGAGGCACCCAAAAGGAAACCAGGGCTGAAGGTGGAGGTAGGGTTTGGTTTGTCTCACCGTGCTGTTTTTTCCACAGTTGCTTTGTGTTTAATGCATCCCATCTCAGTTTCGGTTCTTCCTGGTGCTTGCATGGCAAAGCCAATGCTGTGGGGGTGACTCACCATTGGACTGAGCAGCAGAGGAGGCTCAGAAAGAAGAGGCCCTTTAAGCATAGAGGCAGAAAGGTGTCTGGTCAGACTCTGAAAGAGACCTTGTTACCTGCTGCCCTTACGTCAGTGCCTTTCACCAGCTCTACAGTGATTTAAAACAAGTAGCTTCTCTCCCAAATAAACCTCAGTTACTTTGACACTTGCTCAGATGTGATCTGTCCTGCCAACATGTAAAAAACCCTTATATGGGTCAAAACAGGGAACGACTGACACGTAAGTTGTATCAGAGGGGGAAAAAAGCTACGGTCTGCTCTGTACAGAGGGACAGCTGGTGTTACAGGCCCTTTTTGGGTTGTTTTATTGGTGAGGTGTCACAGTTTGATTTACTTTCTCCTTTTACAAAGTGTTGATTTAGCAAACACTTTAGCAAAGAACACTTTAGCAAAGTGTTGATTCTGACCTTTCTGTTTGCACCTGCAGAGATCCCTTGGAAGACCCTGTCCGTACGTCCGTCTGGGTGCCTGACGGGGCTGCCTTGCTTCCAGGTGAGGAATGGATCATGTCTCAGGGCTTTTACCAACTGATGAGCTTAGAAAGAGCAGGAAGACACTTGGACCACGTTTGGACATTAATCAAAAGATGGGCTTTTCTCCAAAGCCCAGGGTGGTGGAAGGCCAGGCAAACCCAAGAGGCTCAGGGTGGTCTTATTCTTTCTGGGTCCAGGTCTGGAAGCAGCAAATGTGTAGGTTCTCCTGGGAATGGGAGTCTTGCATTGGAATGATTGCGTGGTCCTGTGGGCTGTATTATTTTGAACAAGATTTTCCTACTTGTGGACCTGAACGTGCTCCTCTTCGTTCATGGCATGGCTCTCTGCAGCCAGGATACACTCCCAGCTGATGACAGAGAATTGACTGTATTCCTACATTTAATCTAACCATGCTTCAGTGGACAAAAGCAGAAAAGTAAATAAGTCTATTGAGAATAACCTGAGTAGAAGTTTACATGAGGAGAAAATTAATTCATTCTTCAGAGTTGCCGGTTCCCTCAAATTCACTGGAGATACTTAGCTGTGACTTAAGCATCACCCTGATAAACTACCCCAACCTTTTGTAGCAGTCCCTGGCTGTATTATGTGTAGGACACGTATTGTGCTTTGTGCTCATCCCATGATACAGTGTCTTGATTGCAGCAAGGGGAAGGTTGCAAAAAGGAGTAGTGTCAGGGCAGTAGCTGGGTCTGTCCTCAAACCTCTCATTTGTGCCATCCCAGGAGGCAAAATAGGTGCTAGAAGTGCTACAAAGCCATGGCAACTGGGGGAAGAAAACAGCGAGCAGCATAATGAATGAACAGGGATAGCTGGTAGGTGGTCTGTAACTTCTAGGTGGCCATGAAGGAGGAAATGGAGCCGAGTCAGTTTTGGTCCAGAGCAACCCATTGGCATGTGGGAAGGTGTGTGCTGGGTTTTGTTCTTCCACTGCCCTCATGGTTTCAACTAGTGGAGCCTTGATGGTACTTGGCTTGACAATTGCAAGATGAGAATTCTTCTTCTTTACCCTCTTGTATCACTGAATATAACTGTGCTTCCGTTCAGCCCTTTCAGTACACAATGCACATCTCTCCATTCTTCCTTTCCCCTCTTATTGGTTTTATATTTTTGTGGGGGTTTTTTGTTGTTGTTGTGTAAATTACAGCTATCTGGAGATGAGATTTCAGCATCCTATTTACTGCAAACAGTTGGGGACATTAATAAATGTTGAAAGACAAAGACAGACAAGGGATTAATAAATAGAGGACAGGAGATTAATAGCAAGAGAGTAGAATTTGGTTCAAGGCCTGGTCTTCCCAGCTGCTGGGTATGGAAGATTAATGGCAGCTCTTCTGTTAGTCTCACTCTTTCTGTGGCAGTTTTCCGAAGTCCAATAAACTGCCCCAGTGGGTTGCTGCAAATATGAAATCTAGGAAGAAACCCATCCTTACAGACTGTGTTAGCTAAATGACACAGTATTAGTTCTGCTTTCTATTCAGAGCTTAAGTAACAGCATCAATATTTTTGTGAGTGTTGAAGTCAGATGTTCAGGTGCTTGCCACTCTTCTGAGGACAAACACATATCATAAAATGTGTCTTCCCAAGCAAACTATAACTGACAAATTGGTTTTGTTTTCACTCTGTGTTCTGTGCAAGAGATTGATTTATCTTCTCTTGGCTGGGTTTTCAGCATTGTTTCTGTGGAAAATTGGGCTCTCAACCTATTGCATCTGGCTTCTCATTAGGCTTTGTGTGAGGTTAGAACACTTAAAAAACTTCTAACTTTGCAAAGAGTGTTCCTGCTTAAATTTGCAGGAGACCTGTAGAACATGGGACTGCATCACAGAAAGTCTTTATGCTGGTAGAAGGGTGCAGGCTGTTCTGGGTCTCCTATGTAGAAGGTCAGCCTCAAACTCCTACCTTAAGGCTGAAAGGTACCAACCAAATCAGGCACTGCAGAAATCCCTTAGTGTCTGCCCTTACATATTTTTGCTAGTCTTCACGAAGATGACCCCGAGCTCTTGATGCATCCATATAGCCATATACAGATCTGAGAATGGCCATTTTGGGAAGAAAGTTCCTGTAACAGTGACTGTGGTGAAGACAGGGCTAACATCAGAACTTTGTGCAGCAGTAGCTGTATTTCTTTTCCAGGGAAGAAAGGCTCTGCGTTGCCTCTGCGTCCTTGTAACAAAGCTCTTCCCCTCTTGTCTGCTCTTGCATGCAGTGCCCTTGGCCTTCCAGAAGTTAATTGATTTGTCCATATTACGATTCTCTCTTTAATTTTGTTTGTGTAAAGAAGAACACGCACTAATCTTTCTCCAGAGAAATGTTTCACACTGCTCCTCTTTGAACGTTTGGCCCCGGGTCTGCCGCATTTCTTAATGAGTCTCTAACTAAACAGCTACGGTTCCCACATGCTCCAGCCTTGACACACGCATACTTGTACACCCACGTGCCTGCTCCCAGTTGAACCCAGCAGCCTCCCTGCTTACCCTCGCTGCTTTGGGATTTGCATGAGCAAAGCAGCACCTCCCTGGGAAGCCCTACACGTGAGAGGGAGCTTTATACCCCCAGATATAGATTTGGCATCAAATGAGCAGTCCTGTGAATGAGAAAGGCTGTAACCTCTTTATCACTCTGTCCCCCCACCCTCAGGCTCGGTTAATGTGCCTCCTCCTATGGGTGAGGACCCCAGCTAGCCACAAACACCCAACACTGAATTACTGTCTGGTATGCCACTGTCTGCCAGATCTTTGATAGCTTGTTTTTAATGAAGATTCCTCCTGTAATTCCTAGAATAACTTGCAGTGCAGAAAATGAGCTGTGTGTGTATTTTGCTGTGGGCTGAAATTTTTTTCCTGCTCTTCACAGTTCCCTCCATGAACAGAGAGGAAAGGGAGGGGGGAGCAGCTGACTGCTTTTTGTTGTTGTTGTTTTCCTACTTGACTTCTGTGAAATATGCGGGAATCAATCGCTTGCAACTAACAAAATGTTTTTGTTTCTCTTTGCAAAAGCATATGGGAACTGCAGGAAAAGCATATGGGCGTTTTTAGGAAAACATATTGGTGAATGGACAAATTATAGTGGTGCCAATATGTTTTGGATGTCTGGCTAGACCACTACTACTACCACACTTACTGGCATGCAAACCCATCCGCGAGATTTCCAGCATGTGTGCGGTGTGAAGCTGCTCCTAGGGAAACGCAGGCTGCATCAGACCCCTGTTAAAACAGTGTTGTGATCCATATTCAGTGTGCGTGACTGCCTCGCCATGTCCCAGACCAGGCTCCAGGCTTATGTTTGTGGCAGCATATCCATTCTCTCAGTAGACTGACCCAGAGCTCCACTCTCAGCTGGCTGTGAGCAATGATAATGGTAACCATTTTTCTTTCTAAAGTCCTTGACTGCAGTCCTAATAACACCTGAGCATCTTGCAAACAGGCTGGGCAGCCTCTGGTTTTCCTCTGCTGCTCTACCAGGTCTTTCTGTGTTAGCTGGAGCTATTGGTTCTAATTTCTCTGTCACGCAGGCTGCTCTTGAGGAAATCCAAAACATTTGCATTATTGCTTCTGGGCCCAGTCCCGTTTGCTTTGATACTGGTGATAGAGAAAGGGATCCATGAGCTGGGAGGGACTTGGTGGGGAGTGGTAAGGGGATTAAGTGTCTTGGCTGGTGGGTTGGTTTTGGTGGCTCACAGCATCCCTACAGTGAGTTGCCCTGCTGTGGACTCCTGTACAAGGAGAAGTCCTCGATACCTCCACCTGGGCAGCCCTTCCCGCTCGCCCTGGCAGTGAAGGAGTGCTGCCTGCCCTGCCTCTGCCTGTGACGGGCACGGCTCTGCTGGGTTGCAGGGGTTGGTAGCAGCCCTTTGCCCATGTTTAGGTTCCAGCAGGTTTTATGGACTGGCTGAGGTCTCCTTGCACAGGCGTCAACGGGGCAAGACTCCTTGTGTTCCTAAAAGCGCTCAGTCTAAATAGACAAAACAGGGCTGCTGAGGAGGATGTAATGGTCTCTGAATGTCAGGGGAGATGGGCAATAACTTAGGAGTGGTTTCGTGAGCTGGTTCAACCAGTCTGAGCTCTTGTACCATTGCTACAAGAGGTGGTCCTGCTGCCCCCAGCCCTCATTTCTGCCCATATCGTCACTTTTATCCTTTATAGATGTGAGTGGTGAGACAGAGGAGGGGTCAAAACGTGGCTGAGGGGGTAAGCAGGAGGCACATTTGGACAGTCATTTGGGCATCATGTTGTTTATCTTGGTTATGAACGTGCACTCTCAGATATTCTGAGTGGTAATTCAGCACCTTTTAGTGTTCTTCCTCTTATGCCAACTTCAGAATGATTTGCTAGTGAGTAGTTTTACATTATTTAATGTAGCCACTTTCCTTATAGCTCTTTTGTTCTGTGAGACAATTCCCTATTTTATTATGCAAACAGTACATTAAGATCCTTGTGGGCCAAAGTTCCCAGCAGTGCTCGAGATGACAGTGGAGAAGTAGGTTATTTCAGAAATAATGATTCTTTCCTCTAGAAGCTTAGAAGCTTTTTTGGAGTTCTGCTTTAACTGCTTTTGATATTATACATGCTTAAAAAAAAAAAAAGGAAAGAAAAAAAAATCCAGTACTTCCTAAATGTTATAGAGCTCAAAAAATACACTGTATGCCTTGTCACAATATTTAATGCAGAGTGCTATTTACAGTAATGAATCAAAATGTCAGTTTTTAAAATATGAACTGTCAGAGTGTTCCTACTTTGCAGAAAACTTTGATATGACAGTTTGTTAATCATATGACTATTACATCAAATGTGTCTCAGAGTACTTTTGCTCAACAAAGTCTTTTTTTATTCTTTCCCCCTCCCTTTTCACTGTTAATTCTGGTAGAGTTGTTTGACTGAATGTACTTTGATTAAAGGTCGGAAGAATCCAGAGCTGAATGCTTTTGTGTACTGGCAGATGGGATGTATCAGTGCCGGTATTCGTGCTGATTGTGGTCACCCAGTCTTAGTTACAGCCTGGTTTGGATCACCTTTACCTTGTGTCCCCAGGCTTGCTGTGTCTGGGGCTCAGGCAGCAGCACGGGTGGAAATGAGCCCAGTCTGAGTGGCACTGATGCCTCCAGGTATAACTCGGCATTTGGGGCAGCAGGGGTAAAATTGTCTCTTGAGTAACAAAAGGCTTGCTTGTTCAGTAACATTTCTAATCTCTGTAGCTTTAGCGTGAATGGACAAGTAAAATACAGATCTCAAGGCTGCCTCTGCATCCTTCTGTGAGCTGAAAGGGCTGTTGTGCAGGGCAGGGTTGGAGGAAGAACAAGGGGATGGGGATGCCAAGGTCCTCTCTCTGGTGACTTTGATGATGCTGGTACCCAAGTCAAGGGGTGTGTTTGTGCCCTGAACTCCCCTCTGTGAATTTGAATCGGGGTACTTACCTTCTTTTGTACTTCTGTTTGCTTATCAGCAAAATGGGAGTAATTAATTGATATTAGTTAACTCGGAGGTCTCCTCAAAGCCGATTACTCAAACAACTGTGCTTGAAGACAAGGGAGAGTTTATGTAGATAACTGTGCTTTAGAAAACAGCCTTTGGAAGGAGAGGGTTCAGCGTGCTAATGTGAAGACTGGAAGCCACAGAGGAGCTGCGGGTGTAGCAGAGCCATGTACCTCTGCCTGTAATGTCTTTGTCTCACATTGCCTGGGGCTCCAGATGGATTCCCATTGCTTATTAAACTTGGTTGCCATTGTGTAGATCTTACAAGTGCAGCATTTCTGATTTGTAGTTGGCCCAGCACAGCTGTAGGAATAAAAGGCAAAAGCTGCTTATTAGTAACTCAGAAAAGAGAAGTGTGGGCAATGCAAGATAGTAAAACCTAGAACCATAAAATCATAGGAAGGTTTGGGTTGGAAGGGAACTTTAAAGATAATCTAAGCCGCTTCCATGAGCAGGGACATCTTTCACTGTATTGGGTTGCTCCAACCTGGCCTTGAATACTTTCAATGATGGGGCATCCACAACTCCTCTGGGTGACTTGTTCCAGTGTCTCATAATAAAAAAAAATCCCTAGTATTATTGAAGAGATGATAAGAACTTGTTTTCAGTGGTGTAATCGCATATTTAAGTGCACTTTTGAGGAGCATGTTAGCTAACTCTCATATGTGGAAGGCACAAGGTAAGGGTGCTGAACGTGTCTGAAGTTTGATACAGTGAGGCTCTGCTGGAAAGAGATTTGGGAAGGTGGAGGTGTTGCTATGGCATCTCTCACAGTAGCATCCTGCTGTTGGAAAATAGAGAGGGGAAAGGAAAAGGGGAAGGAGGTGACTTGTGGGTGGAGAATGATGGCACGAGGCGCTCTGCTGCTGGCGGTGTGTGGCGTGGACCACCAGGAAGCCTGAGAGAAGCTGTCTGGTGAAACCAGTCCCAAAAAGGCTCTTACATGAACCTACACAGTGAAGAGAGGTTCCCAGCAGTGAGGGCCACCAGCGGGACCAATGTGAAAGTGTCACTTTTCATACTGTGTCTTTGTCACCTTCATCAAGTGAGTGCTGCTGCTTGCTGTGTTCCCTCATCCCACGGAGGGCAATTGATTATTATTCAATTTTAATTTTAGACAAACCACATTGTTAGTGCGATAATTTTTCTTTTATTATCATTACTGCAATGGATGGAAAAGGAGCTCTAACAGATGTATGATTAGCAGGGCATGAAATTAAAAATGTTTGTGTACAAGGAAAAGGTTGTTTACTATCAAATTCTTCATTTGAAAACTAAGATTGGCTGTGCGATTCTGCAGCAGGCACACAGCCCCCTTCCTTCCCTCTCTCCCAGCAGCATCAGCTGAAAAATAACAATATTTTAAATGTTACCTTTATTAAAAAACAGTAATAATGCATCTGAAAGGTCAGTACCTGCCTTTGGAGGCGGATTACCTAAAGAGCTTGTTTTCCCGTTCTGGTACCGATGTGTCAATTCAAGAAAATATTTTGACTGATGCTTAAGCCCCATTGATTAGGGCAAATTGAACATTTTCTGTCAAAACTCTTTTGGGTGGAAAATAGTGTTCTGATTGAATAATTCTGAGTGTGGGCGTGTACATGGGTGAAAAGTATTTGTTGTCAAGTTGTTGACAAATACATATTTGGAGTCAGTGCTGCAGCATACCCAGAGGGGTGCGGGTTGGTATGTAGTACCCATCCTTTCCCCATCCTTGTGGGTCAGTCTCATCGCCAAACCACATCTCCTCAGGCCATGCAGCCTTGGGAGTCCCTGATGCACTGGGACGGTGGTGTCTCCTGGGGTGTGTAGTCTATGTGAGTGCTTCAGAAGCTGGAAAGCAGCCTTCCACACCTGCAAATTCTGTCAGCTCTGGGATGGTAGTTTTGCACGGGAATGCTTTCAGGTGCTGGTAGGCAACCATCAGCATTTAGATTTTTCTCTTAAAAGTGGCAAGGAGAGTTTTTTTGCCATAGAAAATATCTGTCCTTTTTTTTTTTGTTGTTCTCCCCAACAAAAATGAAATTTTTACTTTGAGAAAATGATCTGTTGTCTTATGAGCTCTACCTGTGATACAAAATTCTCAGGTATAGCTGTCTTTTGTGATTTCCTTTATTTTGAAAGAGCTAGGTTAAGAAATGTGCATCGGAAACACTTTAGCTGTGTTATGCTGTTGAGGGAAGTCTGGTCCTACATAGGACTGTGCCTTTCCCAGGTACTGAGAGTGTCTCCCCTATCTCACTCCGTTCTTTTTGTCCTCTAAAAACTTTGTGGCCAGGTCCAAGGCTGGTGCTAGTCGAAATATGTGGGGCTACTCATGTATAAAGTTTCACCTGGGTGAGTGTTTGCAGGTCCCAGACCCAAGGCAGCAGCGTGACGGATTCTTCCTGCTGAGCCTGGATGGCATTGAGCAGAAAATAGGAAGAGGGCTAAAAGATTGTTCCTGTGCTCTGGGAACAATTGAGACAGAAAATTGCTTCCAGGATTTCTTCACTTTTCCGTGGAGGGTAATCAGCCTGTGTAATTCTCTGCCACAGGAAATACTGCCTGAATCTGTTACCCAAAGACAGCAAGCAAAGTTTGGATAGCAACCTGAATACCAAAGGTACTGCAGAGAGGGGCCTGTCCCTTAAATATGGTGGGGCTTTGGGTGTAGTGGCTACTATATGTGTCATAGGATGTCACAGTGGTATAACTAGTATGACAGATAATTGAGTATTGGCTTAGATACTCAGTGTGTTCCTGGTGCATAGTTAGACTTTGGTGCCCTAAATACAGAGACAAATTTGTATGCTGAGATTGTAAATGGAGCTTTGTTTAGTGTGATGCTCAGGTTGTAACTCTGAGATTGCAGAGGAGGTGAGAGCAATTCCAGTGAGATGATGGGTGTCTGCTAACTTCAGTCTTGTTCTTGGCTAATTTTTAATCTTCGCTCTGTAAGTATAAGCAAATAGCTATTTCTACACTTTTCTTTGTTCTTCTGGGGCAGTACTTGGGCTACTTGCAGCCCAGGTTTTGTGTTAAGTTTTAAATATAAAAATTCAGCCACATGTTTTATTGCAACTTTTAGGGGAAATTATTTAAATTTTTTACTTGATTGAGAATAGTTGTGGCCAAATGACTGTGTGAGCATTATACCTGCTGGGCACTGAAATTTGATTCCTAAATTTACATTAGCAGGTCATACTGGGCCAAAGGATCTTGAGCCACTAGAATAGAATAAAACAGAGTGAAGTTGGTGTTTGGTTATGGGCTCTGGATGTCATTGTTCCTGGCTGTTCATCTGGCTAATGTTTGCTTTTGTGTAGTGTTTGTCTGTGTCTGTGCTTCTGTGCACATGGGGGAAAAGGAGGACAAATATCACTGGGGTGGATTAGCATTAAAAAATAGTTAACTGATCAAAGCCATAAAGCTTGTCCAAGTGAATTCTTCAGAGAAATAGCTTTGAATTTCCCAAGCAGCCGCAGGCCATAAAAGCGAAGCACTATCATTCAGAGATGCAAAAAATCCCCTTCTGTTGGAGTGTTGGACCTATTTGTTCCTTTTTAGGAGGGCATTCAAAATGTTTTCTTAATTTTCTTCTGAACAACTCACTGCTATCCATCATAAGCCTTTGCCATCTGAGATAGCTCCGCTCTCCCTCAGTGTTAACCCTCCACTGAAATGTGTATAGCTGTACTTTGCATTTTGGATGCCTTTCAGCTCTGTGCACTTTGCACTGGGATAGACCCTACAGAACATCTTTTTTTTTTTTGTTTTGGTTTTTTTTTGTGTCTCTGAGATCAATGTGTTGTAAAGAAAGGGCTAAATGTTGTCCCCAGGGTCTGGATGGAGGTGACAGACCCAGATGGAGAGTGATGCCTGGAAAGATTTCTTACATGGCCTGAAGGGATGGCATGGCAGCCCTGTTCCGCGATGCCGTCTTCTGTCTTGTTGTCCTTTCCCAGCAGGGTCTGCAGAGCAGGTGGGGCAAAGTGGGAGGGAATTTAATTTTACTTACACAGAGGAAAGCAAGCACATTCTTCTGACTGCTCAGAGAAAGTTATTGAAGGCTCATACTGAAGGTTAGGCAACCAGCCTCTGGGAATTGGTCACATAAATTTGCTTTATGCTCGTGAAAGTGTCTCTCTCAGTGTTTTGCTTTGTTGCTTTTTGCTATGATGTACAAAAGAGTGAAATGCTGTTGTATGGTCCACACATATATACATACAACAGCATTTCACTCTTTCGTACATCTTAGCAAAAAGCAAAGAATATTTGGATAGCACCGTCATTAATAGGAATGAAAATTACACCAGGGTTGCTCAGAACTTGCCAAGAAAAAGGGAAAAAAGAAAGAAAAAGCTCTCAGAAGACATGAGGTGCTTTGTAGCTGGAAGTGCCTGTTGCCCTGCAAGGAGCTCAGCTGTCCTTTTCAGTTCCAGTCTTCTCTTACTGAAAATATTTTACTGCCTAATACCTACTAGCTTTGCAATACTGATAATTGTATGCCCACCCTCCCAAAAGAAAAGCCACACATACTTTTGTACTGCTGTAAATGGTCAGCTTTGGGGCACCCAGGGGGGGATGTTAATGGCTGTGTCCCAGGTGACTTTCAAGCAGAGAATTCCACTTTTGCTTCCCTTCTGAAACTTGGAGCCTCGTTCTCCAGATAACCCAAGTTTCAATGTGACCACAACTAAAGTGTGTGTTTGTATGTGTATATATATATATCTGTTTGGGGTTTTATTTTTTTTTTCTGCTGAGTTAATGAAAGTCCTCAGTAGAGAAAAAAACTAGAAACTGAGGTCATCCTTGTAACAGGTGGGCAATGCATGGAGGGCAAAGCTGTGACTCAGGGACGGGGCTGCAGCTTTTGGAAAGGCATTAGATCCTTGCAGCACAGGTGTGGGCATGACATTCATGTGTGCCATGTGTACTCATCCTGTGCCTGGTTTCTGTGGTAAAGCAGAGATCATTGACCCACATAGCAGGGCCATTTGCTAGGGTGAAGTCATTGGTGTTGGGTTATTAAAGCAGTATAGAGGAGTATCCATATACAGGGTAGCACAAAGTCAGTGTGAAGGCGAACCTTCTCCCAGGTTTTACTTTGGCCTCTTGTGTAGGCCATATCCTGCCCTCGGATGGGAGCGGTGTTCAGCTATTGATAATGTGGGCAGAAATTGAATCTGAAGCCTAGGGCCTTTCTGCATGGGGGAAGTATTGCGAAACAAAGCCAGGGTGTGAATTTAAAGTGCAATAGCTGTTCTGAGCGTGTACTTCTCATGTGGGCAGTCCTATTCTGCTCTGAGAGGGCCTTTGTGCAGTTCTGCTTCATCCATTGCCAAAGGCGCTCTCAGTGCAGAAAGAAGAATGCCCACACAGGGAGCGAATAGCTTTTCCAGGCTATTTCACCATGCTGAGGAGTCCCAGGAGATGGACATGGTTTCATGTCCCCATGAACATTGCAGGAGCTTACCCTTCAGCATGCTCTTCCACCAGAGCTTTCATGTGGGGAAACACTCTTTGGACAGTTAATGGAGTTGTGTCTTCTGAACCCTGAGAGGTGCAGTGTGTGTCAGTTGTTAGCCTGAAGTTATGGGGCTGGCCTCAGGGGTTCCCTGAGAACTTGGGTTTCTCTAGATGTTGTTGGTGTTGCAGTTTGGCACTCTCCATCAGTACCATCTCCATCATGGTGTGTCCTAGCTGCTGAAGAGAGCTCCCATGAGATCATGTCAGTGTTCATGTGTTGTTCCTTTTCACACAAAATCATCAAGCAAACCTGTGCACTGGGTATGATCATTATCTGAATATGGTTGAAAAAAAATCCCATCTGTTCTACAAAGAGGCAGTGTAAAGAGCAGGCTCTGTGACTAAATAAATTCACATCTGTTCAGCAGAACCATCAAATGGAGAGCAGAGGGCCTAATGTGAATCACATGTTGAAACCACAAGTATGAGTGAGATGAGCTGCAAAAGAGAGAGCCTGGAAGTGTTGATCCATGTGAGCAACTGTTGGTTTCTCTGCTTATTCTTTCCCTCTACCAGTTTCCTGAATAAATGATGTAGAATCCAAAAAAGAGGCATGTGCACATGTCTATGCATACATATGTGCATATGTTCGGATTCCTTGCATGATGAAATAACCTTTCTGTATTATCTTGTGCCATTAGATTGTAACTCCAATTGGAAGGACAATGGATTGTAGAAGGGGCTGCAGAGGAGGGAGGGCAGAGCTGGCATGAAGAAAGCAAGGGAACCTTTTTCCTGATGGTGTTACTTCACAAAAAATGTCACTGAGGTAGCTTGCTTTAAAAAGGCACTTGCCTTTGAGGTGTTTCCTCAGGATGACGTCTCCAGCAGTGTCATCTCGAAGAACTTCATGGGAGCAACCTAGAAACTTCAAAGAGCTGATTACACCTTCATGTGCTCAAGTGAGTTTTGAAATAGGTATCTGCACACCCATCCTAACAGTCTGCTTCTTTCCATGGGTCAATTTAATTTGTTGCTTGGGTTTTCCCCTTGGTTTTGTAAGTCCTGCAGAAACAAAGGGCAGCTCAAGTTTCCATATTGGTTGCATTTGCACTTTATTTTTTTTCTGTGCCAAGTACATATCAATACAATTTCAAAACATGGTATTTTTGTCACTTGAAGCAGCAGTTTCTAACTTAAAAACAAGAAAGCCTTGGTGATATATGTGCAACTCAGGTGCCTCAGTTACGATATTTGGCTGGTCTCCACAGGCACTTAGCCCACGCAGAGGAGCAAGCATCTTTTCTCTCACAGGATCTCATGAAAAGAAGCATGCAATCATTTCAGTCTCAAAGGTGGTTTCTTGTTGCTGTCGTGCTTTTTGTCCTAGATATTTTGCAGTAAACGAGGCCAAACTTGCAGGAACACAGAGTGGTGGTAGATAGGCTGTTAGACCTGATTCGCACACATTCTGATCTCCTGCGGCTCAGTCTGCTTGCTTTACCTGGCAGAGAGCTGTGCTCCTACAGCTCACCTGGGGTGCGGGCTCTGCAGGAGTGCGCTGGAGGTAATGAAGCACTTCAGGGGCTGGCGGGGTTGAAGGTCCCCATGGAATGATTAAGGTGTTGGCAACCGTGTTACTTCGCAAGAGAAATACGTGCATTACAGAGTGAAGGCAGGCTGAAACGCCTTGCAGACACTTAGTTGTGTGTGGGAACAGGCTTTTCCTTAGACCGGTGAGATAGCGGTATCAACTATCAGAGGGCATTTGATTTAACTGAGCTGTGTGTGCACTTACCAGCTGCGTGGCCCAGCTGCCCTTGTGCAGTTCAAAAGCAGAACGCAAGTGGTTTCCAGCAGTGGCTAAAACGCAGCAGTGTATCGCTGTCTCTAAGCAGATGAAAAGTTTTGTTCTTTCTTCCTTCTCAAGATTCCCTCTGCTCATGATTCATTTCCTCTTCCACTCCACCCCCCCACTAGCCCCCCATTCTCTGCTGAGAAGGTGCACTGTAGATAGATGAGCGCTGTAATGCTTTCCTGGAGATTGTTAGATTTGAGCTGTTTCAGATCTAGGGAACCAGTGTAACCGCTCTAGTGTGGAAACTTACAACAAAACTGTGTACTGATTTCTGGGAAGGAGAACAAACGATTAATTTGGGTTGTTGAAACCAGAAGACACCAATGTGATAGTGGTGGAGCAACTCAAGTTAGCTTTTTTAATATGATGAGTTTGTTTAGCAAAATGGCAAGGCCACTGTGGATGCCTGGCTGGGTTAAGTTCATGGGTGGCACTGTGGTTTGCACCAGCTGAGGAATCATCTCCCAGAGCTTTGAGTATCACTATTGAATGAATGGACACTGAGATAAAAGGGAAGAGCAGCAGTTTCCTAGGCTGGTGCTCAGTGTTTTTATAAGTTTCAAAGAAGAATTGAAAGTCGAATCTCAAGCACATATCTTCAGTCACAAGTTTCTATTCAGAGCAGAACTAATGCCCTGTGATTACTAAAACAGAGCTTTATCTTGATGTGCTCCAGAGTGTCATGGCATGCTTGCCCTTGCTCTTAATATTCCTCTTCACCCATTTCCCTATGCTTCAGAACACAGTCTTTGAACAGCTGTCTTCTCAATGAGCTCAATGTTGTGATTACTGTAAATACCATTGGGATGGCTAATTTACCCTTCTTACTTATGACTTACCCCTCTATCCATGTTGCCATGGATGTTATGGAGCTCCTCTGGCTTAGACACCATCTCAAAATATGCCTTTTATTCTTCCATATTCCTTGACAAAAGGACCTGGAGTAGGTGGTGGAGACCAGGTCGAATATGAGTCCAATGTGTGCTATCATTGCCAATAATGCAAACTGGATATGGGGTTACTTCAGGAGAAGCCTGGACAGTAGACTGAGATGAGTTATTGTTCACCTTTATGCCCTGCTGGCAAGGCTGTTACCCAGTCTTGAGTCCTCCAGTTGAAGTGGGAAATTGAAGAGCTAGAGGGCATCTCGAGGAGGGGCAGTCAAGGATCTAGAGCACATGGCCTACAAGAAGAGGCTGAGGAAGCTTTGTAACCTGTCTTTGATGGAAAGTAGGCAAAGGAGTGATCAAATGGCAGTCTGTGGCTGTTCTCAGGGGTGTTACGAAGATGACAGAGCCAAATGCTTGTGTCCAGATGGCAAAATAAAATGCTGTGGATGTGCATAGTTGATAGGGAGTTTCAGCTGGAGAGCTGGAAAAACATTTTCATGGGGAAAACAGTGCAACACTTGAAAAAGTCACCAGGTAGCAGGGGATTCTCCATTTTGCAGGTTTTCAGTGACAAAGCCACAGCAAGCTCTGTCTAGTGTTGGTGATAGTCCAGTCTCCTGCTAAAAGCAGGAGTCAGTAACCTGCAGAGATCCTCCTTATTTACTGACAGTACAGCAGGCTTTCAGCTTCTTAAAGGAGGAAGCACTTTATTCCTTTATTAAATCTTTATTTTTGCTTTGTGTTGCAAAAGGGAGACAAGAATACATTGGAGTGCTCAGTGATGATGTCAAATCACCTGTTGTTGTGAAACTCAGAGAAATGTAGTCTTTTTTTCTAACTGTTATAAGAAGGGGTCTGTGTACTTCCTTTCCTACCAAATACCTTGATTCCATTAGCTGTATCTCTATCATCACCAGTTCCCAGCCATATGGCAGCAATCCCTCTCCTATGTGTTAGGATATAGGATTTTCCATAGGAAAAAGGTGATTTCCCCTGATGACTTGCAAGGTACCATGGGCTTAGCTGCAACAAATGTGTAACAGTTTGTTATACTTGAGGCTGTGGCTTTCAGGATGGCTGAGGATCTGGTGGAGGGAAAGTTAAGTGGATCAGGTGGGAGGAAAAGTATCAGGGAGTAAAGATTTTTGATCCTTGATACAGCTCCTGCCCATTAATTGATTTAAATGCTTGCTTTTTGGGCATTGCAACCTGCTCTGGGTGGACCTGCTTTGGCAGGGGGTTGGACTAGGTAATCTTCGGAGGTCCCTTCCAACCCCTTATCATTCTGTGATTATTGTTTCAAAGTCTGGTTTGTCCTACCACACCCTTTAGGTGTCACAAGAAGGTTATAGTGGTGTTGGCCCCACACTCATGTCCTTCTTGAGTGGGACCCACGGTGCCCATATTCTGGGCTGAAGCTCCTTTTACATTCACAGAAATCCTCTTGACAGTTTGGGGTTCAGACTGCCAAGAGTAGATACGTTCTCTCCCAGGAACAGTGGCAGCTGATTCTTTGTCCAATCACAGCTTTTTAGAAGTGGAGTGTAGGGAACCCATCATAAATAAAGAGCCCACCTGTACCCACCCTAACCTTCCTGGGTTGAACTTCAAGCTCTACACTGTTTCCTTGTTCAGTCTGTATCAGTGTCCCACTCTCTGCTGAGCTCGGATCCCTGCTGTTTCTCCCCAGGCTGAGACATATACACACAGCACTCTGCAAAGCTAATACAATTATCTATGTGTCAATATGCTGCCACGGTCCCATTTGGTCCCACTGGGGTCTTGTTGATATCTCACTGCTGAGTTGAATGTTAGTTCTGCACGGTTCCTTCTTGTTTACAGCCAGCACCAGCATCCAAACAGCCTGGGATTGCTCTAACAGCTTTTTGCCACCTCTTGTGCTGATTTCTTTTCTCTTATGTGAGACTCTTGATAGGGCTGATTCCAGAATGTCTCCATGGGTTGAGAATCATAGAATCATAAAGTGGTCCAGGCTGGAAGGGACCTCTAGGGTCATCTAGTCCTACCTCCCCGCAGTCAGCAGGGACAGAAGTCCAGTCCCTTAACCATTTTAGTTGATGGATGAGCTCCATGTTGCCTGTCAGTGCCTTGCTGAAGTAGGAAGCCAAGTACTGAGCTGCGCTATAGGCAAGACAATGAATATGGGCACAGAAGAAATAAAAACAGCTTTTTTTGGCAGAGGGATCTTGAAAATAAATTGTGTGCAGAAAAACAGTGTTTGTGTAAGGGAGCTCATGGTCTGAGGCTCCCAAAATAACTTTTCTGCATCGTTCTGCCTATTCTTTTACTGTGCCTGTTAATGTATTTCCTCTCTCATTTTATACACACAATTTTGAAACATCCATCTCATACTTTTCTTTGTGGCATAGCAACAACCTCACAATCTTGTAGGTCAAGTTATCAGGAAGAGGAGCTTTAAGAATTGGAAGAAATTTGTCTGGCTTAGAGATACCTCCTGGCTCAGCTCTTAAGGTTCACCACGAACATTGTTATATTTGAGTAAGCATTTTGGGCTGGCCACCAGGTCTGCCTCCTCCATTGCAGTTGCCCTGGGGTTTGTTGTGACCACAAGTAGCTGAGGCCTTGGATTAATGTTTTATCCAATATGAGTGTGTTTGGAGTGGCTGAGGATTGTCTTCATACCGCAGAAGTCAAGAACCAGCCTGCTCTCCGGTGAAATTGTAATGCGATCATTAGAGTTAGATTAGATTAGATAGATCTATCTCCAGGGAGCCAGTGCTATCTCTTTGTTTCAATGCACATGGGCCAGTCAAGTTCAATTTATTGGCATTTTAAAGCCTAGTTTGTCATCCAACACCAGAATGTGACATGGCTGTAAAAGGAAGATCTCATTCATCAGTTTTTATGTGTGTGTTTTGCAGCAGCAGTCAAATTCAAATAGCCTGCATCTAATCCCAAATCTACTCATGCAATTATATCGGGAAAGAAAAGAAATGGTATGTTTAGTTTGCCTTTCTACCTTTTTCACTGTTCAAGCTGATACAAGAGAAATGATCTAAGAAGGAAACTTAAGAAAGGGTGTCCAAGCAGCAGGGTTTTGGTGTAAGAAAGAATGTGATATTGGGTTGGGATCTAACAAATGATTCATGGTGATATTAACCTGTCAAACATCTTTGTAGCAAAGAGACCATTCTTTACCTTCATGTCTTTAAAATCTTTGCTATGGATTTGCTGTCTTCCTGCTGTGTCTAAGTATTACCGTAGAAGTTGTAGTGACTTTGGTACATAACAAAACCAAAAAGACAAAAAAAGACACATCCCAAACTGGTGTGGATCTGATGGCAAAAACCTGAAGTGTTGATGCAAGTTACTTTCCAAGTATTGGTTATTCAGTTAAAAGAACGGGCATGTGCTGTGTTCCTTTTGTGAGTTGCAACTAGGGAATAAGGAATATAACGTTGCATTGCCAGTAGGTGATATTGCTGGCGTATCTTAAGTGGGACACAGCTATATTGCTGAAAACGCTCTTGAGTGCAGATAAAGTCACAGCTGGAAGCCTGTGTTTTTAGAGTCATAGAATAATTGATTTTGGAAGGCATCTCTGGAGGTCATCTGGGCCAACCCCTTGCGCAAAGCAGGGCGAACTGTGAATTTAAATCAGGTCTTACAGAAGATCCCATGGAAATTTGATTGAAGCTGTTAAAGCCAGAGCAAGATGTTAGTAGATTATATGCTTCGAGGAACAATTCAGCGCAAGCAGGGTTCTAACTAGGTTTCTTTCTCCTTTAATTCCTGTGATTACATTAGTGATGTCCCAAAGCAGGAAATTGGTCAATGCTTTCAGTCCTGTTTAACTGAAGAAGTGGCTCTGATTTATTATTTTATTTATTTAGAGCGGATTGAGCTGAAGATACAAACCTCCTTTTCCAGGCAATTGGAAGAAACTCTGGGTCTGGGGGGAGAGGGAGAGTTAAACTTGCTCCAGCTGACACCCATTGTGAAAGACTAAAGCAAAGCCTCAAGAAATGTTCATAAACCGTATAAAATGGATGCAAACAAAGAAACCTGATCTCAGGGAGAGATGTGCAACAAGAGGTCAGAGTCCATATGCATCAAGATTGGATATGCTCATGAAGGCAGTCGCTGAGGGGTGCCAGCATGTTCCGTTCTTCTCTGATACATTATGGAGTCACTTGGTGGCTCAGCTGACTCCTGTGAGCTCTCCACTGCTCACCATTGATGAGGGCCATGTCAGCCCCACCCACAGGATTCCCAGTGCTCAGAGCTGTTCCTGCAGCCTTGTGGTTCTCCAGGTTGTTCACAGAACGTTTGAGGAGCATGAAGAACCAGAGTCAATTTACTACTGGGAGGTTCTGAGGAAGGAGATTCTTTGGACTGCTTAATATTACAGGACTGAAATTTGGTGAGATGTTGTACAGATCAGCAACGATTAAGGGAGTTAAAAAGGAATCCCAATTCCCTAAATCACATAATTTCCTATATGGTGTAAAATTGATGAGGGTAATTAGAACCATATGGGAAAGACATCCTAGGAGAGTTTGGGCTGAGTTTGTAAGTACCTATGGCACTTCCTATGTTTGGTTTAAGATCTCTAATGAGACAAGAAATTTGACATTATATCCTCTTTTGGAGGCCACAAGAAGCAGGAAAATACCATGGTGAAAGATCATTGGCCATAAATGGAGAAATAAATTCATTTAACATTCATAGGGGAACAGTGCCAAGAGAAACAAGCAGCTTTGGGAGTTTGTAGGGAACAAATCTCTCTGTTCAGCCTCAGTTACTGCTTTTGGCTAATTAGTGGAGTGGAGGTGATGAGGACAAAGCAAAGAACTTGTTTTAACCAGGGCATTTGGGTTTGCGCTTTTGGGATTTTCAGGCCAAATAATGAAGACAAAAAAAACTTAAGAGTAGAAACATCCAGTCTTGTTGGTTGCACCTGTAACTGAAAGGGGAAATGTATGGCATGATTTTGTAGGAAGGATGTCCCCTTTGTTCAGTGCTAGGGCTGACCTTTAAAACTCAGTTAGAAGGTGAAGTAGAAAGTTTTCTCTTTGAGTTCTTTTACACGGAGGTAAAGAGAAAGAAGAGTAGGGAAGATGCAGTCTGTCTTTCTACACATGGTTCTTGTAAGCCCTTGGAGACAAATTGGGTTATCCAGGAAAGGGGATGTCCTGATTGTGTTCCTGAGGAGTATCAGAGAGAAGCTGCAATAGGGCTTCCAGTTGTATCTGCTGTCAGCAAACAAGGTCCTGGTTCCCTTATTTGATCAATCCCTTGGCCTTAGGAGTGATGGTTAACTGTGCATGGATGATACTAAGAACATTATGGACATGCGTCAAGCCAGTGGATTTACAAAGGAGTGGGATGGAAGACAGAGCAGGCTGTCTGGAAGCACAGACTATTGTTGCTCATTTTTTGTTGAACACTGTTGCTACCCACTATGAAGCATTAGCTTAATTAACTCAGGGACAAATTCTTCTGTCTTGGCAAAGTCCATCAACATCCAGGGAGTATTTGGTCCATGTTATGAATATGAAAATGAAATGGAGATTTATTTGGGTACAGTCTAATCACAGAAAAGCCAGCCTGTCTTGGAGATGAATGGGCTAACAATTTCAAGAGTAGACAAATTGGTACTCTACCCTTCCATTGCTTATCTGATACAAGGCTAAATTGACTTGGAACCCTCTTTGTTTTACCTTTGCTTCTCAAAGGTGAATGACATCCTGTAATTAAAAGCAAAACCAGGCACTTATGCCCACACATTCAAAAAAAAAAAAAAGGAAAGAAAAGAAGAAAAAAAGGAACAAAAAACCTTGTCAGGCTTTTATTACTGCCTGATATTATCTTCTATTGATATTCCTGGCCTGACATTTTTAGATAATGTGGTTTCATCTTGGGATTCGTGGATTCCAGTTCCTCTGCTGCGGTGTATTCTTTTATGGTTAAAATTTTCTGAACTTACGGCATTAAGATTGTCCTAATGATAGAACCAGAGCACACTGTTTTCCTTATTTATGTAGCCTGATTTCACTCTTTGCTCTTAATGTTATTTATCATGGTTAGTCTGGTCTTACCCTCTGCTTCCAAAAGCAGGTGATGACTAATGCTTCCAAGGAAGGAAGGATAACAGAACCTTGGGTAGCCACAGCTGATTTCAGTCTGGTTTTTGTCTTTGATATTATTAATCATTTTACCCTTTCCGTTTTAAGTTACCATTCTTGAAAAAGTGGTCTTAGGCTAGTACCCACCATTTCATAAAAGGGAGGTGGAAAACTGAAGAGAGTTCAGAGTAAATATGTATGAATGAATCAAAAGAAGTCTGCTCTGTAAAGAGTTTAATTGATACTTAATTTAAATGTTTTGATTTGATTTAACCAATGAGCTGGCTGTGTTCTGAGAGGATCTGCAGAAGTAAGAGAGGCAGGTCTGTAATGCAGATGACAGGAGCGTAACAAAATCCAGTGGTTGGAAAAAGAGGCAGATAAATTTAAAACTAGACATAAAGGAGAACCTGTAATTATGGTGCTTAATTGTTTAATTTACCTAATGCTGTGATGGATTCTCCAACACTCACATTCTTTCAATTGAGTCTACATGTACTTTATAATAAATAGTCTTTAGCTCAACAAAAGCTTAATGGAACAATAGTTGCGTAGAGTTCAGTACCCTGCACAGTGCAGAAGGGCTAGATGAAATGGTCAGTGAGAAGGGTTTCAAAGTAGTGACGTAAGGAAGATTTAGGAGATTTTTGTCTGGAGCGGGGCAGTGACTTTAGGAAAGAGATATCATCAGAGAGGTCAGTGAGTTAAGGAGTTGCAGGCAAAGCTTGTAGCAGCCAGGTCAGGAATGGAGCTGTTGAGTTACTGCTAACTAAGGATGGCTGTGTGGCAGGCAGAAATGTAGAATGCTTCAGCTAAGACAGAGGGGGATGTGGCACTGATGGGGAAGCAAGAAGTTGTTGTTGCTGCAGGAGGGTTCCCAGGGAGATGGGCTCTGATGACAAATTGTTTGGACCAGAAATGTGGGGGCAACTGTGGATTTAACCTACAGTTTAACTTTCCAGTGAGAGCTCTGTGGTCCAGCCATTGACTCGAGCAGCAGAAGGATCAGGCCCTTTGCATTTGACGTCCAAGGAGCAGCAATAGGTGGCTTGTCCAGCAAAAAGCTGGTAAGACTCACTGTTCTTCAGTGGGGTGCAATTGTTTTAGAACAACCAAAATGATCAGATTTGGTTTGATGGTTTTTCACTCCATCCACTGTTACTACGCTTGAAGGAGGAGCTTGTTGTTTTCACCCTTAGAAGTGGGTAATGCAGCTATTGTAACAGCCAAGGTGAATGAATGAATGTCAGCACATTATGCCCTATGAGCGTGCATGCTCCCAGGATGCTTTGTATGGTCCTGCTTCTTGGGTTCCCCCAGCCCATCTATCTTGATGCTGCTGTCAGTGTGTTTTGCCTGTTTCTTCGTTCTCTCAAGCTTGCAATATCTAATAGTTGGTTCTTTTTATTCTCTTGATCTTCTCAGTGACTTTAGCCTTCTTGTAACCACTGACTTCTGCAATTCCCTGTAACTTCTGAAAACAATACTGCCTATTGTAGAACTGGCAGGGAGAACTTTTTGGAAGGAGACACTTCAAAGACAAAAGTGAAACATGTACTTGCTGGTCGTGTTTGCTGGCTAGCAGGAAAAGCACTGCCTTTACACATTTGAGGTTCTCAATCCAAGTGCAGGATCCGTAATGATGCAGACGCAGTGTCATATGTAAGAATAAGTTTGGAGTAAGAGGACTGGTCATAAGCCCAAGTTTACCTGTGCTATTTTGGTTAGTTGTCCACATCACAAAATGGTCTTCTGTTTTGCTCCAAAGAAGCTTCTGACTGAAACCCAGACAATGTTGCAGGGAATGATGGGGGAGCACTGATGGCTTTATCTGAATTAGCCAGGGTGCTCCACCAGGAAAAGTCTGCAGAGAGAGGTGAGAGGCTGTGCCCATCTGCAAGCCGCTGTCCCTTGTATTTTGTCTGGCTCTTGGCCAGATGAAAAAATGGGGGGAACATAACAGCAAACCCAGAAGTTTAGCTTCAGTTGTTAAAAAGAGATTAATTAATTTTCTTTTTTAATGATCTCTCAAAGTAGTTAGGCTAAATTTAATTGGGGCTGGGGAGCTGGGGCTGGAACAGGTGAGGAAGAGGGAACTTGCTGAAAACATTGTCAAGGCACAGATAGGAAAAACAAGTAGCAGTAAATGAATAACAGAAAATGAGAGGTGGAGAAAGAGGAAGAGAAAAGACTAACAGGGAAACAATTGAAAATACCACCCCAGCCCAAAGAAATGCATTAGAGGGTAGTGGAAAGGGAGCTGTGTGCTAGTTTACAGTCAGCAGTTGAGTTACAGCAGCAAGGTCTTCATGCTCCTGAACTGTCCATAAGAGCAGTCTGCTTTTTCATTGAGATTCACATTGTTTTGAGCCATCCCCAGCGCTGTGCAACCTGGCCGCTGAAGCAGATATTCTGAGTTTGTGCATCACTCAGCCTGTCCCTGCCATCAACTTGGCAGACTGTGAGAGCTCAGTGGGACCAAGCCGTGTTGCCTGGGATACAGTTAAGGAACAATTAAGGAGGTACCAAAACAGCAATGATGATAATCTGGGCTGTACTGGGAATTATTTTTTTTTGCTTTGAATGAGTATGGAAGTAGTGTCCAGGGTCTTAGGGTGCTTCATGCAGCAGCATGCTCTTTCACATGAGATGTCAAGCCAGGGGCTGAAAACCTGTCATAATAAAACTCCAGGATGCTTTTAGCACTGAGTAAGGTATTGTCGTCTTTGGATGTAATGCACTCTGCAGAGTTGTCCTGTTTGGCTCTTAAGGCTGAGTGCCCTCATTGCTTTCAGTTTTTAAAAACTAGATAGTTGCCTGAGTTTTATTGCTGCGTTCTACACTTCTGAAGGATGTGGGAGAAGGAGGCAGCAGTGTAGGTGAATCTTACTGTTCAAGTGGCAGTTGTTTTCCAAGTCCACCAGGGCTGGTGATGGTAATGGGAAGTACCAGGTGATGGGACCACAGTTCACATGCTCTCTGTCCCAACCCGTTGCGGATAGTTTCCTCTCCAGCCTTGTGGGGAGGACCTGCCTTTCGCTTCTTGCTTTCAGAATGATGCTCTGCACTGTTAGTGTAAGGTTGGAAGACAGTCATATGTGGGAGGGAAAGTCGTGTCCTTGTAGCTGAACCTTGGATGCTTGTTCATCTCCAGGATGCTCCTGCCATGCTCCCGTCTGCCTCATTTCTATCCAATCCCTCCATGCTGGCCCCAATGGTTTCCTTTTGGATCCTGTTGGATCTCTAGCAGAACAGGCTCATCCTCCAGTGGCAGGGATCACCAGACCACTGCATGCACACTGAGCAGTCAAACATGGTAAGGTAGAGCCACAAGTGTTGGGGCTGATATGTGACAATTGCCAGTTCCTCTGCTACACAAGGAGTAATGGAGGTAGAAGATGGCCACAAATTATCTGTCTCCCTGTGCTGGGTCAGACATTGGGACTTAAGGAAGAAATGACTCCACAGGCAGGAAACGTGTTACCCGGACCAAACTTACTGGCCTGGAATAAGTACGTATATATACACATAAGTTTTAACAGTCAGTGCTGTTAGCTGGAGGTACTGTCTTCAAGCTACCATGTAGAGACCTTGCTCCTTTCCCCCAGACTGACTCAGCATTGCTAAGTCAGCAGTGCTGTCCATGCAGGAACCCACAGGATTACTGTCTCTATGCCCAAGATTCTTCATTTGATTCTTTAATAACGCACTCAACTGAATTTGCTCCACCATGAAGCTTGTAGGATGCAGAAGCTTTGCCAGCCAGGATGAGTGAGCAAAATAGCTCTGGTCTTAAGTCCCAACAGTTTAGTCTTGATCTTTCCAGTGATGTGTGAGCCCAAATTAGGAGAAGGGAGAAATTAGGTGTGATTTCTGGTTGTTTTCTGTAGGTAGATTTAAATATGCTATCAGATATGCCTTCTTCCTGCCTAAATTTTCCATATAATCCTGGGCGTTGGTGAAAGAGCTCAGTGTTGTTTGCTCCTCTGAGAAGCATGTATGCATGGAAGGCTTATCTGTGAGGCACCAAGAATATGGCCAGGTAGGCTAGGAGCAGACCTGAGGCTGTGTTCCCCCATGGAATGCAGGCTGTGTGTGGCTGCCCTTTCTCATCTTTGGAAATACCTCCTCGTGAGCTGTTCAAATAGATGGCTGCATGCATGACCACAGAGCTGTGTCAGAATAGTTAGAGCACCGTAGCACTGTGGACTTTGGTAGTGATGTCACTCCAAGGGGGTATACACCTGCCAGAGGTGGACTTTCATCTGTCCCCTTTCCTGTTCCAACTCTGAGCTCAGAAGATGGTTCGCACCAGCTATTACAGCCCTTTGCTGCCATGATCAGCAGAGCTACAAATCTCTGTCTCATCTTGGCACATGCAGATTCCACTTGCTCCTGCAGTTGGAGACCACCTCTTTGCAAGCCCAGCAGTGCCTCTGCTTTGTCCTGTTGTTCCCAGATGGAAGTGCTTTTCTGCAATGACACTCTGGTAATGTCTCCTACACTGATCCTTACATGTTCAAAACAAATCTTTGCCAGCAGATCACAGCTGCCTGCTGGTTTTGGTGGCCTTGAGGAGTCCTAGCGCCAAAACAGAGCATGGGCAAAAGTGAGAGGGTGCTCAAAAGGTCCAAAATTGGTGTTGGCTTTTGTCTGGGGGGGGTGTCTTCATTTCTTCATCACATCTCAAATCAGGGTCTGTGGAACCATCTGTTGGTACTGTAGGACCATTGCTGGTACCCAGGAAGTGTGGTTTGTGTGCAGTGAAAAACATTTGCTCATTGCAATGAACAGGTTTTTTATGGGCAACATTTTCAGCAGCATCTGAGTCCAGTTCTCAAAAGTGATGTAGGCTTTTAAGAGGCCAAAGCCAGGATTTTCATAAATAAGTAATGATTTGGGCTGCCTCTGTTTTCTGTTACACAAGATGAGATGTCTAAAAGAAGCCTGGTTGTCAGTGGTTGTAAGATTCTGGCATTTTCTCAAAATTGACGTGCTTTTAAAACATCGTAAGCTGGGCATTCAGAAATGGAAGGATCGAGAATGATTAGCGGCTTTTGAAATCCTTTTTCTTAAAAGTTTGAATGAAAGTTGCTGGGACACAGGATCCTAAATGCCATGTGGAAAAGTGCTAAAGGCATATTTTGGAAGTGTGTCTGCCTGTGACTGTCCTTGTCCCCAGATCACCTACGCTGTTTTATGTTATGTACTCATAAAAGTCTAACTGGGAAAGGCAGGTATATTACTACTGTGCTGAATGGATGGTGGAATTGGTGGGCTTCTCCAGGGTATCAGCCTGTCTCTGCTTTGGGTTGAAGAGGAAAATAACAACACTTTTTGCAGGCACCCCCAAAGATCTGATCAGTAATTCTGACCTACTGGGGAAAGACAGGCAAGTTTGTATCAAGAGGGCCAATGGAATCCTGGGCTGCATAGGAAACAGTGTGGCCAAAGGAGGTCATTCTCCACCTCTACTCTGCACTGGTGAGGCCACAACTGGAATACGGCATGCAGTTTTTGGCTCTCCAGTTCAAGACAGACAGGGAACTACTGGAGAGAGTCCAGTGCAGGGCAAGAAAGATGACTAAGGGATTGGAGCATCTCCCTGATGAGGAAAGGCTGAGAGAGCTGGGACTCTTTAGCCTGGAAAAGAGAAGGCTGAGGGGAGACCTTATGCTTATAAGTATCGGAAGGGTTGGTTGAAGGAGAATGGAGTCAGACTGGTTCCCAGTGACAGGATGAGGGGCAATGGGCACAAGCTGGAATGCAGGAAGTTCCATTCAAATATGAGGAAACACCTCTTTCTGGTGAAGGTGCCGGAGCACTGGAACAGGCTGCCCAGGGTGGGTGTGGAGCCTTCTTCTCTGGAGACCTTCAAGACCCACTTGGATGCAGTCCTGAGTAATGTGCTCTGGGCAATCCTGCTTTAGGATGACTAGTTGATCTCCAGAGGTCCCTTCTAACTTGGACAAGTCTGTGATTCTGTGATAAGTTCTGTACATTAGGACGAATGCACATGCAAGTTAAGCATATTAAAATCTTTTGTGTGTTTGATTTTATAAACCAGTAAAACTCTAGGTTTGCAACTATTTTTTCATCAGCCTAAATTCCTAATGTTTGTGTGATTCTTTTTGCTTCTCCTCTCAGATCTGAACCATGTCCCACCCATCCTGGCTGCCACCCAAGAGTACCAACGAGCCTATCGGACACGTTCCTGCAAGGATGGAGACCACACACAGCTTTGGGACTCCCAGCATCTCAGTGTCCACCCAGCAGACACCGAAGAAGTTTGCTCCTGTTGTTGCCCCCAAGCCAAAGTACAACCCATACAAGCAACCAGGAGGTGATGGTAAGTATTTATTTTTGAATCACAACTGTCTAATTCAGAGGAACTGACTGCTGACACATGCTGTTCTTGACTTCCTCTTTGTTGATGAGTTTGTGGGAGCCTCCCTGTTTCAGATCATTCAAATCAAGAAGAATGTGAAGGTATCTCTTTCCCTTGCTCTGGGTAGCCACCCTCCTGAGAGGTACAGGGCTGGGGGAGGACATGGGGACAGATCTTTCTTGTTTCTTGTCCTTTGTCGAAGACTGGTACTTTTCAAGGGGTTTGCTTGTTTAGTTTCTTCTGGTATGTGTTGGTCCAAGGAGCTGAACAGCCCTTTTCAGTATTGATGCTTTCACCACAGCATGATGAGAATCCATTATAATGTGGGAATGAGCTGTGGGTGTATGAGTATAATTAGGGTTGTAGGGCATAAGTTTTGCCAAATGGGTCTAGGAGTTCTTCTTCTCTGTCCTGCTGGTTTGATTCAGTTTTACTTTTATTCTTTTTCCTCTACTGTGGAACTCTCTTGAATATGAAAGAGTTTAATGATATAATTCCGAGGGTATTTACATGACCATTTCAATATCCTCTGGAGCAGTAAAACACCTGTCAATCACTATGTGCGCAGCCTTCCTCTACTTCCTACTATAATAGTCCTCCTGTCTTCATGCAGTTGAGCCGTGAGCATGGGAGTTGGGTTCCTGGTTTGCAGATACAAGCCCAGCAGTGAGACATTCTCTGGGGTCTGCAACTGAAAACCTGCCAGGATGCTGCTAGCTGACGGTGTGGAGTATGTGATGGAACCTTAATTGCCACAGAAAAAAAGGCGGAAGCCAAGGATTTTAGAAGAAAATGGTAGCTGTCTTGGCAGAGGAGTGACTTTCCTATTCCCAGTGGTTTACTATGGTTAGAAATGGGTGGAAAACTCTTCCCTCTCCTCTTCTCCATCCTCCTCCCAAAGAAATACTCAGCTGTATTCAAAGAAATTGCCAAACCATGTTTTGATGCTCTGCTTTGTTCCGTCACCACTTTTGCCTTTTTTGTGTTGAGTGAAATAAGATGGATGTAATCTGTGTCTTTTTTTCCTTTTTCTACTTTATCTTTTGAAAGTAATATGCATTTTCAGGAAGACTACAGAATAATGGAAAGGAGAAGGAAAAACAAAGCAGCATATTAAATCTCACATGAGCAATTTTCTGAAGTTAAGGACATTTTGTGGGAAAGTTGGAAAAGTCTGATGAGTGTTTTGGTATTTTTCCCTTTGCTGCTCTAACTTAAGAGAATTCAGAACGAAAAAAGAAAATGTGTTGGAGGGGAAAAGCACCTGTTCTGTTGCCTCAAGTAACAAAACATTAGCGAGTAAGAGGAAGAAAAAGACATTTGGAATTAAAAAAGTAAAAAATAATCCATTTCTGAAGTGCAGTGAAAATGTCACCTTCAAGTCAAGTGGAAATTCTTATTTTTCTAATTCTCTTAAAATAGTAATGGAAAATTACACTTTCACTTTTATTTCTAGGAAAAACTTGTTGATCAGCCTCTATTTATATGTGTATGCCTTAATTATTGGCACTTGTACATCTGGTTATGTGTGACTTAGGAACATTATCACCTTCTAAAAAAATTATTTGTTTCTTGGCATTTGGGGAAGGAGGCTGTCCCTAAGAGCAGAGCAGATGCTGAAGGCTGACACGGGGAGACAAAGCACATAGACACTTCTTATGCAACACTGACTACCCAGTCCCGCAAGGAGCTGAGCATCGCCAGGTCCTGTTAGGAATCAGGAGACATGGGGAGCTCACAGGAAGCTTTTATTGGTGCCAATCCCTTGTCTTGTCTGATGCTGGGCTTTTGGAGATCTCCTTCTCATCTGGCAGGCCTGGGAGAGCTAAGGGTTGGCCAAGACCTGGTCAGGGACTGGCTTAGTGATGCGACAGCGTGCTTGCAGCTTAAGCTAATCCACTTTCAGAAGGTGACACACTGCTGGTTGGTGTCAGCAGCCAGTGCAAAGCCATTAGCCAGCTGTATATAACCCTGAGAACATGAGAATTCTAGGATCTGGCAGATGAAGGGGGGATAGCAAGAAAATAATTGGCCCAACACACTTCATTCACTTTCTGTGGCTCCCTTCTCTGCTCCTGGCTCCATAATTGTTTCTTCAATGACTCCCGTTGTTTTTCCAGCAATAATTCATCCTGGGAAACTGTTCCTTGCCCCACTGGTTCCCTGGGTAAAGAGGCAGCATGGATTCTCTTGCCTAAATTTGTTTTCTCTGTTGGTCATAGGTTTTTCCTTCCGTTCTTTGTGAGTCTGCGAGTCTGTAGCTGCAGCATCCCCTTGTACCCCAGTATGTGTTCATCCCTCCCTGTCCCTCCGGAGGTCCTTCGGTGGCAGCACATGGGCTTTCCACCTGGGGTGTGGGTATGATGCAGCACAGCATCCTTCTGCTGGAGAAGTACAAGCAGCAGCACCGCTCCATGGAAGGACTGTCCCAGGGATGCCATGGGTCACAAAGTGGCTGTGCACATCACAGCCTGGCCTGCCCCAGCCATGTCATTGCAGTTGGCTCTCTTCTAACCGGATGCTGCAGGGATAGTACCAGGAATATCTCTGGGGGACAGGCAAATTCTGTTCCTGGCAATTTCTTCAGCTTGTTGCTTTTAACATTTGGGAAAATGCATCCTCTGGCTTTGTCTTTCTTTATTTTAATTTTGTAGGTTGTTGCTCCCATGTAGTGAGTCTGCCTGGCTGATAGCATTTGTGGTTTTATTTCTTCAACATATTGAAAATGCAGGGTAAAGACACTGGAGTGATGGGCTGTGGAGCAGATGCTGTGGGCGCGGCAGGGGAATGGCTGCGCCCTCCTCTCCTTCCCACCAAGGCATTTCCGTGGTCTCACTGTGTCTTTGGTTTTACTTTCCCCCCCCCCTCCCCAACTCCTGCACAAAGATCAACCAGATTAAAATGTACTCAATGAAACTTTAAAACAAGTTAGAAATTGTTAAATGACTGAAAAAAAAAATAAATGTGAAAACTCAACAGCCAGCAGTTCATAAACCAGCATTTTAATGTGACTGGAAGCACTCAATGCGTGGATGGTTTCGACCAGCTACATGAGCAATTTTCCCAGCGCTGCCAGCTCCCCTTCTCACTCTGTGCCACGCTGACCCTCTGCCACTTGTTTCAAACTAGGTATGTCAACTCATCAGAGCAAGCGACCCTGTCTTGCTGTCACACGGATCCATTTGGGGGCTCCCAGGTATGACTGCAGTACTAGTAGTAATGATACTAATACCACAGCTCTGATTAATGTGCTGCACGGGGCTTTGCTGTGCAGCTGGCTGGAGAGGCGAGCACAGCTGTGTTTTTATAGGTCCTACAAGCACCGGACCAGACTTCCACGTGCTGTGGTCTGGGCTGGTTTTCTGGAGGATTTAGTGCTAGTGTTCCCTACTGCGACAGTTTGTGGGGAATTAACCTTGCCTGATCCTCGGTAGTGTAAGCACCACTGTCCCTGGGATGTACAGGTGCCCAACGTCTAACAGAGCTCTGCATTTACTCCACAGAGGGAGGGGAACTGTTTAAGCTTTGGGAAGTTTATTTTCTACAAGATAAACAAATGTGCATGGGGACGAAGTGTAGCTGCTAATGAAATAGGCTGGAAATCAAAATTAGGTGTCCAGATATTCAAGCAGTGGCTCTGAAAGAGTAGCACTGGGACGAAGGGTGGTCCATAGATGGAGCTGGATGAGTTTGCAGTTGGAAAGCATCTTCTGCTTGTTGGGAAAAGATAGGTCCCAAGATGAATGAGCCATCAGTCAGCCATGGGTCCCTACAGTCCACTTCTTTATTTGTCTCCTTTCTCTGCACTCACGTGTTTGTTGCAACCTACCTCTTCCTTCTGGTCCTTAGCAGACCTTGTCCAACAGCATGCATAGTGGGTCTTGCCCTCTGAAGTCACTGAGTGAAAAAATCTCTTAAGCAACAGATCTGGGCCCTTGGGGAAACTCTGCCATGCAGCTGTTCCCATTTATAGCTTGCAGATGAAGCTATTGCAAATTCCCTTTTCTCCTCCTTTAACTAATCCCAGGGAAATGGGGCCTCACCCTCCAGGGCAGACAGAGGAGGTGTCTGGCGTAGAGTGGGGTTGGTGATGGTTGATCCACCAACGTTGTGCATGCTGCTGTGGCAGCAGCAGCAATGGTATGAGCTTGCATGCTCCATGAGAAGAGAACTGGCAGCTGCTCCCCAATGAGTGGCGGGGCAGTTGGGGTGCACTGGGACAGTGCCAGGGGTTGTGAGGCCAAAATCAGGGGCTTCAAAAACATGTGAAAATCTGTTGTCGGCCTGGGGTGCTCAGAAGATGTGCTGAGTTGGACTCTTTGGGCCATTGGATGGCTTGAGCACAGTGAGTGGCAGGCTTTGCAGTGTGATTTGCCTTTAGCTTTGGGTCCTTTTCATTTCAACCTTGTTTTCAAACCTGCAAAGCTCTTTTCCCTTTACCTTCCCCACTCAAAATCTCCCACAAAACAAATCTCACAAATATGAGCAGTGCAAGTCCCGGAGAAACAGCACTGCTGATAAAGTGTGGCCAGGTTGCCAGGTTGGGCTTCCCAGTTCGGCATTTGTGAGTGCTGCCACAGTTCCTGTGGGTTTAATACACCTCCTCTGCTGTTATTGTGGTCACTTGGGGGATGATTTGATGGTGTCAGGGAAAGGAACGAGTCCATCCTTGCCTACTGGGAAGTGCCAGATCATTGCTTGGCCTCGAGGAGGGCTCCTGCTCCTGCTCCTGCAAAGATGACTGTCTGCACTCCCAAGAAACCAACTTCCTCATCCTCTTGCAATGTCTTTCATTCATACAAATCCGACCGTGCCTGATTCTCAAGCTGCCTGAGACAGACTGAGGTACCGCAGTGCCAACTCTGGCCAGAAAGGGATGTGCAGACAGAATCCCTCGCAGGACAGTCGTCTGTTTACAGGGCTGCACAATATTTGGATGGGCTTCTCTGTCATCCTATAAAGTTCTGAGGACATGCTTTGCAAAATAAGCCACTTTGTTTTATGCTGCTGGATCCTTCCAAATTCAGTATTATTACTGCTGATGTCTTTTTCTTGTAATTGCTACCCTTGGTGAATACAATACCTGCAGAAACTGTTAATATGGATTTAATGATGGAAAGTAAATGGAGGGATTAGAATCAAAGCAAGCTCTTCTTCCTTTCCTTGGATGACTTTCAGATATGGAGAACAACAAGATTCATGTGAAGGTCTTTGAGGTTTTCAGTACCTTTTTTTTAAAAAAAACAAAACAAAAACAAAACCAAAAAACAAAAACCAAAACCAAACAACTTCTTCCATTTACCTTCACTGGGGGACAGGGTGCTGACTCATGAGACAAGGCACAACAGCAGGACCAGTTCCAGGGTGAGGTTACATGGTTGACACCACTGTGTATACTTGAACCTAGCTGATCCAGGTTTCTCAGGGCTTGACCCTCCCAGCCCTTCTCCTCTTCACATGTGTGAAGGCTCTCGAGCACTGACAAATAACATTCCCCTGTGTCCATAGAGGACTTGGGAGCATGCACTGTCAGGCTGTTTGTTGGGTTTGGGGGTTTGTCTTTTTTTCTAGGCAGGTGTACCCAGTGGGTTTCGTTTACAGCAGCTGCTATCAGTAGCTCTATGTAATTTTTGGGTATGGGTTTATTGGACTAGACAGTGTTTTAGTTGTGCTGTTCCCTGCTCTGCAGTCTTTGACAGTTCATAGAAGCTAAGCAGGTTCAGAGTCTATTCATTACTTGGATGAGAGCCCTAAAAGAATAAATTCAGGCTGACTTGGGAGATTCTGCAGGTTTTGTGTTCTTTTCTTTCTGGTTGTCTGTGCTGGGTCTATACCACAGTAAGAGGAATCCCCACTAGTGGGAGGGCTGTGTTGGTTGAGAGGCAAGGAGGTGGCATACCTACCTGCTCCTTGGTGCTTCTCATGAGCTTCTGTGGTGCTCTGCCTGGCATTGGAAGGAGGTTGCAGCACGGGAGCAGCAAGTGGTGTCTCAGTCGTGCTCTGACGGTGGTTTGTGTGCGCCTCGTCCAACAGTAACGTGAGACAAAACACGATTTAGTCTTCCAACGCAGTGGAAGGTTCACTGCGGGTTCACTGTCTGGTACATGTCGTGAGCTACGCATGTGGACTGCTGCAGCCCAGATGAAGCATGGGAATATGTTGTTACTCAGTTGTTTTGATACTGAACTGAGTCCTGTGAGTACCAGAGCTCTTTCCAGTGGTACCTGCTGGTCTCTGCCTCCTGCCTTGCTCCTCAGCTCTGCCACCAGCTGAAAAAAATCACTGATGCTCAAGGGGGAAGGCAATGTCTCAGTGACAGGAGGAAAAAAAAATCAGCTGAGAACTGCACTAGCCCATTTCTGGTCCCATCATTGCAATGGATGCTATAGTCCCAACCCTCTCAGGATTGAGGTCTTGGAGATGAAAAAAATTGTGGAAATAAAGAGGTAACCTTCCTGTCACCCTGACTGTGTCTGAGCACAGCCCCCATGTTTATGCTTTTTTTTTTCTTTCTTTTGAAAAAGCTTTTTTAAATTGAATTGAGTATTATAAACTTTTGAAGCCCTTCTTAATCCTTGCTCTCCTTCTTCCAAATGTTTCTTGTGCTGAATGAAAGGGAGCAGATGAAACAATACTTTATTCATTACTGTCAGGACTGCATCATCCACAGGCTCTTACACAGATTGCAGCCAGTGAAAATGAACTTGAAGCTCCAGGCCTCTTTGGAGTGGCTTTGCTACCTTCTACGCAAGAGCATTTAAAGCACAAACAAAGCCCCCAAACCCCTCAGAACAAGCGGGAAGGCAGGGGTCCCTCATTAAGGGTGTAGCTGCGAACCAGTTCAGAGCAGCCCTTCGAAGTCTCCATTGATTTCTCTCTAATGACATCCTCTTCCCCGTTGGTTAAGAACCAAGCGAAACTGGTTGGAAACGACTGGTGGTTCTCATTTGTATAACAGTGAATTTAAGTTTCCCCAAGCAAGTTGAGCTGTGTTGAAGAGCTGTGAGTCTGAGCTGGTGCTGTTGTGCCCAGGCAGCATCCCTCTACTCGATAGCTTGTGAGCGATGGAGAAATGGAGTTGTCCACAGCATGGTGAACCAGTATTGGGACTTGTGGTTCTCACCAGTGTCAATTCACCAGCTCTGGGTTGGTCCTGCTGTTTTGATTGCCGTCATCCCAGAAGTTGGTACTGATTGGGTTGGATAATAATGTCTGCATCTGCTTTTTGTGTTAGAGGCAAACATGTACGTCTGTGCTCTTGGCTTTGCTCTCAGGATGAACATTTTCTTTTTTGAAATACCACCTCAGATAATGGCACCTGGAAAAATGCAGCATAAAACAGGTGCATAAAAACTATTATTGAACCAGTATACTTATCTGTAGTTCACAAAATGTCAAGTCAAGCCACCAGGTTTTATTAACAATTCTGACTGTGTTTTTTAGAATTACAAATATTAAACTTTCACAGGCTCTGGAACACATTGCCTCTTATTTGGGAGCTACTTAAAGTAGTGCCTAGCCTTGTTTTTCATTCTGGTGAGTGAACTCCTGTTTTCTCTGTTATTTGGTATCATAAAGCAAACATTACACTCCTCAGCAGGTAGATTTTTAATTTTTTCTGCTATGCCTGGTTCGGTTTTTTGTTTTTTTTTTTCATTTTCTTTTCCTCTTGTCTGTCTGTTCTTCCAAGATACTATATTTAATTTTTCCACTTCATTATTTCAAACATTGAATAGTGATTCATCTTTGCAGTGGCCTGTTCTGTGAACCACAATAGTTTGGGTAGAATAAAGAAAAAGGGCAAAAAAAGGGAACGGAAAAAAAGAGAAAAAAAATGGTTCTGACATACACTGGAATGGAAAGAAGCCATCTTTTTATAACTTGAATTGCAAACATCTGTCATCGACTATATCAAACCTACTTTTAAAAAGATAATGTTTGTCCTTTATATAGTTTTAAAGGGCTGTGGTGCCTAATCAAAATGAGAGCGCAATGTTAATGCAGAAATTGCTTGAATTCAAGCTGGCAGCACTTGTCCCTTTTATTTTAATCTGAAATTTTAACATCCTCCAGATGCTAGTCTGTTAAATAATAACAATTGTTATATGACAGTTAACAGTAGAGCAATATTATTTTTTTTTTGCCCTTGTTCACACAATGCAGCTCTTCTATGCTCTGAAAACTGTTACAATAAAGGATTAGATGTATATTTTTCCTTTTCTCTGCCTAAAGCTTTTTTACTCTGCCAGATAGAGTGCTGCTAAGTCAGAGCAACTAATAAATGTCTATTGGATTATATTACAGGTTGGTCTAATAAAAGGTTAGAAGAATGAATGAGCAACTCTTGAAGCCACAGAAGCTGTATTTGTGGCCAAAGAGCAGGCATTTCTGTCAGTGAACACTGCACAATTACAATTTGGACTAAATATATGAGGCCCAAAATGCTTGTTGCTAAGCAAAGCGTGTTGAGATGGACTGGGCACAGGAGCTGAGGGTCCGTGAGTAGGATAGAGAGTCCTGCAGCTCTGGCTGCCCCAGGGAGGGTGGTTATGCAGAAGGGGATGAGCAGGGATATCGTCTAGTTCCTAATAAGCAGACATCACTATCTAAAAGTTCCCCTTTTGTCTTCTTCTTTAACTAGAACACATGTGGGAAAGTTGTAGCCATGGAAGAACATGCAAGCACAATGTAGGAGCTCAATTGGGGATTTACCCAAACTATTTGAGGAGCTGTGAAGTGCAAAATACTCCAAGGTCTTTTCCACCTCTTAATTCCTATGATGACAATGACTAAGGGAAGGTTTTGGTTTGGTCTAGACACGACCAAATCATAATGCAAAGCCTGGCATGAAGGGCTGGTTGGTAGAAATCACACTGACGGAGAACTGGCATTTGCTTTTGTCCAGGACTGAGTTTATGGGAAATGCCATGGAAGTGAGGAATAATTATAAGAAGAGGGACCAGTGCATCTGAGCCACCTCTGTTAGAAGATCCATTTGGAAAGATCTTGTGGCTGGCATTTCTAGATATTCTGCAATGGCATTGGGCTTTGTACAGTCTGGGCACCTCTGGTTTGAGAGTCTGCCCGGGGTCCTGTCATGGGAACTGCCCCTGAGCAAGTTGGTGGGTGGAGAAGGGGGCCCTCGAAAGTAGGGAAATGGCAGTAAAACGGTACTAATAAACACAGTCTTTCAAAAATGACCTTGATATAAGAAATTAGGGCAGTTTGTACTTCATGTTATAAAAACTGAATGTGATAAGGGTTAAATTCTTAGTAGGTGGAGATTGATGGTCTCTGAAGGTTGGTGACCCGATCCTGAGCCATACCAGGTGGCAGCGGACCTGTCTTTGGTAATAATATCAAGAAAATCAACTTTAACTTTTTGTCCCACGTAGCCCTCAGTGCAAGCTCATAATCTGTACTCCAAGTTTCCTGTCTCCCTCACTGACCCCATCAGCTGGGGCTCTTCTGCAAATGACACAGTGCCGAGCTGTGGCTGTTTCAGCATGTACTGGGAGCAAGTTGGACATCCCAGTGGTTTCCTTGGGAGCACCATGCACCTACAGTTGGGTGCTTTTTCAGATGCTTTCCTCATCCAGAGCAATCCAACTCAGCTCTTTGCAGGTCCAGGTCACCTCTTGGTCCCTGAGGTGTCAAGACCAGCTTTACAAATTGCTTTCAAGCTCTTCAAGGGAACGTGCTAACCTGCCATTCATTATGTATTTGCAGTTTTTTGCAGGAGAGTAAAAAGTGATAATCATAGTTTCTGCACCACTTCTCAGGAAGGTTAAGGAAAGGAGGGTTTCTCAACGAGGATCCATTAACACCGCTCTGGCTGACAGGCAGTGAAACACAGGAGGTAAAAGTCCATTCTTCTCCCTTCCCAGTTCTGCGATTTGAAATGTTTGAACGCGCACTTCAGAAGCTGGGGAAGTAAAAGCCCCCAGTTGTGCCAGGAGACTCTGCAAAGGCCACGGCGAGTGAAGGGGCTGCAGAGTGTTAATACAGTCCATCATTTTGTAACAAGCCCCGATGTTCTTGTATGAGCCGTGTCAGGCTGTTGTCTGCACGCTGTCTTTGCTGATCACAGTAATCGGGTCATAAGAGAGGGAGAAGTAATAGCGCGTCTCTTAGCAACCAGCCCCAGGAGAAAGAGAAAATTACTCAAACAGACTATCCAGCCAGGGAAGTAGAAAGATGAAATTTTCTGAAAGTCTGTTGCAAAGTGCTCAGGGACATAATTCTTTTATGTGTGAGATCCTTATAGGCTGGATCCAATGATATCAGACCCTTTTTTTTTTTTCCTCTTGTCATCTTCCTGGTAAACTTTTATTTTTAATTGGCCTCAGAAAAACAGGGCTGGGGAGGAGAGGGGCGGAAAACCCCTCTGAAACAGAGACATTTTGAAAAATAAGTGGCAGATTTTTGTATTGTCTTTAACAATCCAGGGAGAAGGGACGGAGGGGAGGCCAGCAGCGTGTCTCGGGCAGGGGATGAGGGGAACCTCTTATCTCTGCGCGAGTGCTTTGAATGCTTCCCATGTCAGAACTAGCCAAAGCACGTTCCTGTATCTGCCGACACCCCAGTGGCACGTACAAAACAAACTCGTTGGGTCTCCATTGCACTGCACGAGGTGTCACGTCCCATGAGTGTCATGGGCTCTATGCCGTTCTGATTGACAGCTTTCCAGAGAACTGGACCTGATGTGCCCTCCCAGCAGCTGTGCTGGGACAACCCAGCTGAGAGGTCAAACAGGGCAGGTACTGGCTGAGTTCATGCCAGCAGCCTTTTCCTCATTACCCTGGCTTTCTTTCCTCTTCTGAGCTACTGGTTTGTATAAGACACGTAGGGGAACATCTTTGAGGCCTTCTCAAAGACAGTTTGGCCAATGGTGGCTCCAGGACACAGGAGGGGAGGGCGGTAGTGGGGCAGTCTGGAAGTCATAGTAATAAAATTAGGCATTTGAGCTTTGTGTGAGGATGGGGACAAGCTTATGTGCTCATATCTTGTGCTTTTAAAAGATTTTTTTGTTCCAGAAAGTTGCACTTCTGTGGTAAACTAGTTTACATCCTTCCTGATGGGGTATGCTTAGGGGAAAGGGGACGTGTCTGGGATAGTCTGCCCACCCTCCCTAAGTGAGAACAAAATCATGTGTTTAATGGAAAGGCACATACTCTAAGGCTGTCAAGCCTCCCCCAGATTTACAGTTTCATCCTTAAAACTATTGCGGGGACAAAATGCTTCTGAAAGCCTGGCTTAGTTGCTGGCCCCGAGGAGATGTAAGGAAACTGTTGCGTATGTGGAAGGGAACAGACATTTCTAGTTAACCAATTGGGCTATTATCCGTGCCTTTCCTCTGCTTTTGGCCACACTGTGATCCCAGGGCACGTCTAGGTTGTGCAGAGGTTGTGCATCTCACATCTGTGGGATAGCTTGACTTCCAGAAACAGGTTTACCTGCTGATTACTGTGGTTTAATGAAGGCTGCAATTGTGCCCCCCAGTCAGGATTGTGGACAGTTGGAAAAGGGGTTCAAGCTGACTTTTAGGCTGTGGTCATTGGTAGCTGAGTTTGCTTGAGTCTCTGCATGCATGGGCTTGGGATTCAACCTATGGGTGGTATCGCAGATGTGTTCCAGGAGACAATTGCTAAAGTTTGCAGAGACAATGCTGACTTCAATGTCTTATCCTGGAAATAATCAGTACAAGAGAGAGGAGAAAAATAACAACCTTGCAGCTGTACAGAATTAATAGCTCAAGAGCAACATCTACTACTGTCAGGGAAAAGTGAGATAAGGAACACTATTAATTGTAACTGTTTCTGAGCAAATCATAGAGGCTGCTGCTTTGCTGTCTTGTCATAAAGAAGAAAGACTTTCTTCCTTAAAAGTTTAGTAATGGAAGAGTTTCCTTGCTATTTTTGTGAGTACCAGTAAGAGATGTTTCCTGGAAATTTTCCCCCAACTCTATAAATACTGCCCCAAGGCTTACAACGGTGACTCACTTTGGGAAGTCAATACCATGCACTTCCTCAGAGCAGCCAGTCAGTCCCCTGGGCGGGGTGCATGACTTCTGCAAAACCATTAATTGGTTGTTAAACTGCAGTACAGTTAGGCTCCTTCTTGAAAAATGAATTCCTGTTGCTCAGTCTTACCTTCTTCTCATGTTAGAAATGAAGGCAAAAGGGGCAGAGATGGCTGAAGCATATTTTGGATCTGGAAAGCAGTAATTGGTATTTTGAGGTGACACCTTTCCTCTCGGTAATGTGCTCATCGAATGACCCCACCTGACAGATGAGATGTTCCTAATTGCCACCACTCACTGTCCTGGGATCAAGATTATCTCACAGATCTTGCTTTTGTAACTGGGTCCTTTTCTCCTTCACATTACGTTTTTGACATCAGTTCTTCTACTGACTGGGCACAAATAGAACCATTTGTAATTCTTTGTGTGGTGCCCAAGGAGAAAAAGGACCTGGCTGACTGAATTAATTCTACAAGTACAGAAAGAATATTGCACTGGGAGCTCAGGTCTGACACAGCTGTCTTACGTAAAAGTGAATGTATAAAGACAAGAGGCAACACATGAACAAAGTGTGAGCTGGGTGAAATCATAGCTGGACTGCATCTCCTCTGATATCACTGTGGTCATGAGACCACACAGTCATGATGGGTAATGTATTAAGTGTTGCAGTATATTCCTCAGCTTCTGCTGAGTCCATTCAGTGCCTTAGGTTTGGATAAAATTCATAACTCCATTTTCCTTGTTAACCCATCCTTCCCAACAGTAGTCCTGCAGAGTTTGATCCTGTAATCCTTTTCTACAGCAGAAAAAGTGGTTGGGTTTGTAACATGAGAATACTTGACCAACTTCTTTTGGTCCATCAGGCGCCCAGCCTGTGTGTGTAAAAATGGGCCATTTGCCCTCAAGAGGGAGAAATGACCTTGTGGCAGCAGGAGAGAGTCAGGCTGGTGGATCTGCAGCTCTCAGATCACTAGGTTTCATTCAATTGTTCACTTCTCTCATTAGGGACAAGAGTCTTTTAGAGAGCTGGAGGAATGATCGGTTTGGCTGAGCCTGAAAACCTGTGATACTTAAAACATTTCTCCATGCCACTAAATCACCCTTGTTGGCCAGACAGAAAATACTTTAAACTGTAGGGAAAGAGCTCAGCTGTGATCACGTGTCACATCTCCTGTCTTGGATTAGCTGCTAAGTTCAAAGTGTTGGACTTTTTAAACAAATAGTTTCTGAGCCACCATATTTCCAGTCTGAGTATATGGTGCTTTCCTGAGATATTACTGAAACGAGCTAATGGAGGATCCATTTGCCTTGTTATGCCTTTTTGTGTGGGAAGACTATTAATCTTCCTGTTTCTGGTGCACGTTTAGTGCTGCCTGTTTGTATGTGTCCAAAGGTGCTCCTTCTAATGATCCCTTTTGCCCCTGTGAGAATGTGTTGTGTAACTGTGGTAGGGAAACAAATAAAAGAGAAATATTGTAGTAGGGTAACTATTTTGAGAGATGAGCTTTTGCTTGGCATGTTAATTTTCCCAAGAGATAGAGCACGTCCAATACCTTGTGTAAATTGACCATTCAGCATGGCATGGGTCTCTGAAGCAGGAATATTCCATTTTAAGAATCTGTTGGGTAAGACAGGGGCTCGTGTTTGGTGGACACCGCCAACTATTTAAACATTAAAGTGCTATGAATTCCACCTGTGAAACTGGAGGCGGAGGTAACACAAGTTGGAAAATTTGGGCCTAAAGGTCAGGGCCTAAAGGTCACATTTCATTGGTGGAAAGTGCAGTTGTCACCACAAACATGAGGCTGCTAGAAGGGAATTGTGGGGCTCCCTGTCTATTTGATCTCCTAGTAGCTGACCAAATATGCTTAGTTTACACCAACTCCAGAGAAAAAAACAGCTGTTTTTTTTCTATCAAACCTGACCAGCAAAATGTGGTTCTGATCTTAGGACTCAAACTCCCCTTTTCTTGTTTATTTTTTTCCCTGTGATCCAAGAGTAGTGATGAAGGTTCTGGGTATTCAGTCCGTGACTGAGGTGGAGCTGAAATCAAAGCTTTCTCTTGCAGCGGTTCTGGCTCCATCATGCCCAGAGTAATGACAGCTCTTTATGAGAGGAGCCAGAAAACTTATGAGGCATCAGAAGAAGCAGGACGATGCATCTTATTTCTATAAGCATTTAATTGTGAAATCTTTCGACTACTTAGAAAAATGATTAGTCAAGTCTATTGGAAGGCAGTGATTTTCTATTTGTGGGGACTAGGGGAGGTTTGATCACCTCAGATTTCTTACCTCCTTGTTTTTCCTTCTGTTTCGAAAATGGTAAATGATTAAAATGAGGGTGTGTTTTGAAAAGATTTCTAAAGAGGGCTTGGAGCATTTTGTGCTTGTTAATTATTTCATACGGAATAATCACCATTTGCAAGTGTTCAAGAGACAACAAAGCATTTGTTTGTCGACTCCAACATTTTAGCATGGTGTTTGAAAATGAAATCTTGTTTGGTGTCTGCTTGACCCTTATTCACCAGTACCGCAGGCCGTGTTTCCCTCTGACACTTGCGCAGCCCAGTTGTCACTATGTTTGGTCAGCAATGGCTTCTCTGAGTGGATTTACATAAATGCAGCTGCTTGGACCATACAAATAAGTTTGTTATTTATGCACAAGAAAGACCTGAAGTCAGGTTGTTCTTTTCATGGCTGGCCGGGTTGAGCTGAGAAAAGGCACAGTCTGCAAGGAAAAAAACACTTTTACCTTTAGCCAGTAGCTCCAGTTCTTATTAGGAGTAATCTTCACTAGGACACGGATGTGTTTACTGTGAAAATGCCAATTCCGTATCATCATATCTGTGTGGGTTTTTTATATTTCTGGGAAAATAAGAAAATGGAGTTTTCTGTCTTTGATCAAATTTTTTCCTGTCAGGGTTTGGAAGCTGTGTCCCAGCAGGCTTATTCACAAACTGTGTTTAAGCTGGGGCCTTCTCTTAAGGGGGAGGGAGTTTATTTCACAGTTAGCTGGCATGTAGAAACTAGGCACTGGTGAAATCTCAGTAGAAGCTGAGTATTTGTAGTTCTCATGTGGAGCTGTGTTGTCTACTGGTCACTTCAGTAACTCTGATGAAAAAGACCAATCGCAACTTTGCCTCTCTCTAGTCATATGTGAGCCACCAGGGTAAAGAGGGCATCTTGAGCCCTAGGGAGGTACTTGCTGAGCTTCTCAGATCTCATGACCAGTAATTAGTATGGTAGTTACAATCCAAATGGGCTGGAGGATTTGTATTGGTCAGCTGGCATGTGGTCTACACTGGGGTCTTGGGGTGTTGCTTTGACATGTAGTGATGAGAAGACCTGATCTGTTTTTCATCAGCTTTGCATATTCTTCATTGGCATCTCTACCTGATAAGTGAAGCGTTGCTTCTCAGACTTCATTGACATGTTGTCTGTTGCCTGTTGTCTCATAAATCTACCCGTGAAGCTCTAAGTAAACACCCCTGGGTGGAATCAACAGATCATCTTTGTGGCATTTCTTGTCATCTAAACAATATTTCATTAAAAATTTAATGACTCTTTTGCTCTGGAGAGGAAAAAAAAGAAAGCTGGCGCCTGCCTTTAAAGTTTCTGTCTTGTATTGTGTGGTATTTTTGTTTTGTTTTGGAGGGTTTTTTATTTTATTTTGGAGGAAATCAAGCTGATAAACTGAAAGAAAACCATCTTATTACAAAAGCTTGAGTGCTTCTGAGAACATTTAAAACAAGGATGACTAGAAATGACCTTTCCATCCTGGAGCGAACTTTGAGTGTATTCTCCCTTTGGCATTTCTAATGATAGACTTTCCATCTGGTCTTTGCTTAAAAGCTAAGATGCAACTTGGGTTTTTTCACATTAAAACTGTGCATACTCTAAAATTAATCCTCTTGGTCATTTCACTTCAGGGAGAAGGCTGCAGAAACACTGGGAATATTTGCTTATTTTTAGCAACTCCACTCAGTCCTCCTGGCAGCAGATTCCTCTTGTCCCAAATCAAGTAGTTTTTGATTTTGGGAAACCCTGTATTTCCCTCAGCTTGAATTTTGGGAGGAGGTTTTAAGAGAAACTGAGGAGATGCCAGTGGTTTGGGGTGTGGGAGCATGGGGAGTGATCTGGGTCAGTTGGAGGGATTTGTGGTTAATTATCTACCCCTGGTAATACTGTCATTTCTGATACTGCAAATTCCCTTGTCCCAGTTTTCCATGCTGATTCCCCAAAGCCGAATGCGCAAGAGTTGAAATCCTAGTAAATGAATGCTTTGGGGAAAAATGGGGTATCTCCTGAGATGTACCAGTGCAACCATTCAGCCATTTTAGCAGAATCTTTGGGGAAAGTATGTAAACTGATCCCTTTGCTTCACAAAGCATTTCAACAAACGCCTAATTTAATACATGCTTTCCGAAGCCCCGTGGGACATAACATTTAAGCATGCACTTGAACTTAAGCGTGTAACTGAGTCCGTGCTACACGCAAGCATGTGCCTGCACAAGGGGAATGTTTATTTAGATCACTTGTAGGAACATGAAACACCAGATTTTTAATCTTTTTTTCCCCCTCCCTGTAACACTGGTCACTACTGAATTTTTTTTTTCCCCACTTCATCCTTCTATTCAATGAAATTCTACAAAGTTATACATAGGTGGAAGATAGCTGGTGAGCCATCCGTTCCTCAAATGTTGTCCTGGTGGGAACAGCAGAAAGTGTATCTATTAGCAAAGTCATATTTCTTTCAGAACTGTGTATAAAGCGTGCACAGAAAACATGTTTTCTGGACATTGAGAGTGCTCTGCAGAAGAGCAGATGTTTTTTGTGACTCTTGGCAGGTAAATGCTCTGCTGAGGGTATCACCGTTTCTGCTGCAAGTTCTTCTGGTGACCGACTCTATTAAAACAATGGGAGGGAGAAAGGATGTTGCAAATAATGGAAGAGAACAATTCTGGCACATGTAGCTTCCTCTTCATAAAGCTGCTTCTCCCTTGAGGCAATATATCTTGTGTCTTATGGGAAGGAAATCTTACAGTATAAAAGGAAGTCTGAACTGCTTACCAGTGAATTTAGAAGCATAGAAGTTGGATTCCTTTTATGAAGAGATAATATGAATCCTATTCTAGTATAATAGGGAAGCTTTTTTAAGATGCGTCTCCAAAAATAGGATAACTATGGGAATCACTTCTATAAAATAATATTTGTGTGTAGCTTACGTAAACACTCCTGGAACTTTAGGGGATGCGTGCTCAGCAAAATGAAGGTGTTCAGAGAACAAAAGCAACAGAGGGATGATATGTTTAGCCTGAGCTGCTTGGTGGGACAGAGAATGGGAGGATGGCTTTAAGTTCCTGGGGATGCCTGTGACGTGGGTTAGAGTTGGTCCGAGGGCTGTCCTCGCTTCGCTCTCCTGCAAGAGCTCCTGAGGGGCTGTTCTGCCTCCAAGAATAGCTGGCACATTGCAGTGCTCTAATTACGCCCTTTTTCCTGCCACATGGTTCGGTTTTTTGACGGCCTGCCTTCTGCAGGCTTTACTGCCCAAAGGCTGCCCGCCTGCTGGGTTTGCTCCACCGCAGCCCGGCTGCTGTAGATTTACAGCTCCCTGTTGTGGAGTGGGGTAAAAAGCGGGGTTCGTTCAAAAGTTTGCAACCTTTTTGCCCCACCCCAGTGGTTTTCTCTCTTCCCATTCCCCTCAATGAAAATAAAGCTGTGGAGGGAGAGGAGGAAAGAAAGTGGAGTTGATTTTCTATGATTAGCACAAATGGTGAAGTCCATATTACTTCAGTACCCAGTTAATGATATTTTATGAAAACAATAGCAAGCCAAAAACCAACAACCAAACAAATAAACAAACAAAAAAAATGGGGGGGGGGAGGGGGAGGGGAGGAGCAGCTAGAATCCTTCTGAAGAATTTCTGCATTTTCTGCAGAATACATAATTGAAGGGGATTTTTGTGATAAAGGCTAAATTGTGTATGGGCATGAAAAATTCAGCAGGGAATTTAAGCCATTTCCAAACCACATGAAACATTAAACATTTTGCTCAAGAATAGCTTGAAGATGGCATGCATCATCCCAAGCTTTAAGAAGTCATCTGATTTTTCTCTTGCAAATATTAAATATATAGTCAAGGAGAGCCAAAGTATGTTTTAACTACTTTCTCATGATGAACGTGGAGCCATTGCCTTGAAAGATTTTGCTGCCTGACCTGACACACACCTTTGTTACCTGTCTTGGTGAGGTGATTTTAGGGTAACACTGAAGATCTGGGGGAGCAGATATCAGTGCTGCAGTCACAGCGTGCCATTCTGTGCTTGTGATCAACTTCAGCCTTGGGCCCTTGTCTGAGTGGCTCTCAAATTAGCTTTTTTAAATCCAGTGGAATTAAAGATTTTAATCATGCAAGATGCTAATCACCATGACATGATGTGATATGTATGGCCTGATATGGATACAGAATAAATCTTTCAGTCTCTTGAAAGCAGAGAATCCTGTTTCTTAAATGACCTTAAACATCCACATCTAGGTTTTGCCTAGATGTGGTACTGGATTTTAGAGCTAGGTTGTGTATGTATTTTTAAATTTAAAATTCTTCCTTTGTGTAGAAAGATAAACATGGGCTAATTGCAGGTAACTCAGCTGGGTTCTTGATTACTTCTTGTTTTCTTGATAGCCCAGGTACCCAAACATGCCATGTTTTCTCTTCAAATAAGATTGTTATTCACTTTCATCAAGGAAATGTGTCTGTGATTGTTTAAATCCCCTAGGAATGAACTTTGCTTTAGCATAAAGCAGTCACCTTGGATGACTGCATGCAGCAAGTCATGCGTTGCAAAATTGCAGTGTGAGTTTTCCAAACCTGCTGTTGTTTAGTTTCATTTAGCAAAGCTGGTTAGTGCTCTCCAAAGGAGGATGGCTCTCTCCTCTAGGGCCATGACTCTCAAGTTTGTCTCACTGTGCCAAAGGCAGTTCTCTAACAAAACTCTGCACCCTGAAATATCTCCGACTGCACACTTAACAGGGCAGACAGCATTGCTTTCTCGTTGTTATGCTGTAAAAACACCATGTTGGCAAGCAGCAACACAACCTTCTTGTTATTTCACTTGGGACTGGAAAAAGGCAAGACAGTAGTCATAGACCTCAGCTCCAGGTCAAGGCTTAGGTCATGGCAGAGATCTAGACCGGGGCTGGATGGTGTTGATGCAACCAGTCTGCTTCAGAGAGCACTAACCTCGAGGAGTGTGGAGACAGTTGGCCCAGAGTCTCCTTGAAGTGATTCATGAAGAAAGTAGAGATATTGGCTAAAAAATTCTCAGAGCTTGGGGAGACTGGGTTAATAAGGAGCACTGAATGACATGATCCATCAAAAAGCCCCAAAACATCAGACATCTCTGTGCATTAAAATAATTTCTAAGCAAAGCACCTGTCTGGGCTGATACTTTGCACTTGCCGATAATGTCAAATTGGAAATTGCTTTCCTTCCTGCAGCATCTTCTGCCTGATGGAGGAAAAGGTCTAATCTTCCAATCTCAGTGATGGAGGAATTTTTGTTAGACGGTGAGATGGACCATCCTCTGTTCTCCTGTGATGCTAAGTACTCTCTCCTTCCCCTTTACTGCCCCAGGCATGTGGTTTTGGTAGCTTGGGGAGGTGCATATGGTACAGCAAATAACCTTTGTATGTCACTGCAGGCATCAGCAGGCCCGAGAGTATGATAGAGGTCTGTTTGCTCATAGAAGATTTATCCTCTTCTCTTGCTCTCTGAGCACACACTCAAACAATATATCCATTTTAATTGTTTTTGGAGAGGTTATTAATATTGGAGTGGGGATTTAGAATGGAGATCAATCATTAGTCTGAAAAGAATGGATTTGCACTTTCCTTCAGCAAGGCTGGAAAAGAAGTTAACATCAAAGAAAGTCAGGAGAGATTCCCCACCTAAGCTAATCTTTTTTTTTTGCCTAAAATTCTCCAAGTAGCAGCTGTGAAGGAAAACTAAACCTCAGAGTGAACACTTCAAAAGTCCAGCCTAGAAACTGCAGCAATATGTTACTACAATTTGTTATCATTTCTTTCACAGCTTTTCAGTTCAAGAATAAAATCTCTGGCTTTTCAAACAAAACCACAATCTTTCCAGAAGATTTTAATTTTCTTCCGCATTTTTCCTTTTAACAATATCCACAAATATTTCAGTAATTCATTTGCTGTTGGTTAAATAGAAAAGTTTTAATTCAATCTGAAAACGATCTCGCCCAGGTTTCTATACACCAAATAAATGACCCTGCTTTTGGTACGGCATGCTTTACTGCAAGGGCACCCTCCCAGTTACCCTGGGCTGCTGCCAGACCCTAATACTTTCTTTCTGGAAGAGAGGCACCATATGCTGAACATAGTTACAGCATCGATCGACTGCTTTCTCAGAATGGTCAGAAGCTTGAAATGCATGCCCTGATAACTACCGTATCATGGTCATTCCTGTTGGGGAGGCAAGAGGAGAGCCATGTGTCCCTCAAAACCAGCACAGGTAGCATGGTGCCACCATTTATTCCTCCTTCTGTTCTGAGAACAGGAAGCCTGCCTGGGTCAGGCTAGGGAGTGAATTTAAATCTCATCAGTGTCATGACTGTGAATATCATTCTTATCCTTCGGAAGTCCTTTTTGTGCCTCTGTCATTCACCTCTTCCTTGCCCACTTTGGGATACTCCTGATGGGAACTGCCCTCTTTCCTCTTGTTTTCCCTACTGTGGTGCTTTGGGCTCTGACCAGGAAGGAGAAGGATGAGGCAGTTCTCGGGAGGAGATTTTGTGGAATATGGAAAACATAAATGTAGTTACTTACCTAAAAGTCAGTTTAGCTTGTTCTTGTCTAACCAGTTACATTGTGAAATTATGGAAAAGTGTAAATTTGAAAGCATTTCTGCTTAAATATAGTGATAACTGCACTTGTAAGCATGTATAGTATCTTTAGGGTGTTGTGATCCTTGGTACAGAGAGTTTATGCATCAATTCTTTAAGATAAAATTAATCTCAAATAAGAGAAAGCCAGCTTCATTTTTTTTCCTCTTCTTCCTTTCCTGTTATCCAGAAGTACAGTAGAGGGGATGTAGAGCACCTCCAGGTGCTTTTTTTTTGTTATAATCCCCTTTCTCTTCCATGGTCTAGCCAGATCATATGTAACATTTCTAGTAGGTACCAGTGAAAGGAAACAAACCGACTCCAAAAAACCCACCACTTCTACACCATATAAATTTATATATGGAGATACAGAGCTTGAGTTATTTACTTTGAAAGAAGAAGATAGAGGTGAATTCTGTTTATCCAGCACTTAATTTTATCTTAAATTTCTTTTGGGGATTAAGGATGTAATGTATTGTTAAACTATTACACTGGTGAATAAGAAAGTGATTAATTTCTTAGCATGAAGAAAATCTGCCTACTTTTCTGCTCCCCAGTAGCACTGACTAATTGCAATAGAGGGAAGAAAGCCAAGGCGGTTTGTATTGGTGAAAACAGTGAGCTAAGACACATCTGATAAGACATGTGTTTTGCTTTAATCTGTCCGAGTTTGGAAGTTTACAAGAGTTGCAGAGGGGAGGGATGGGTAAGAAGATGGGAACTAAATGAACCAATTTGAAAATCAGTTTATGGAGGTTTTTTTATCATTTCATCTGTGAGCTGCACGTGTTTTTGTTCCGGTCTCTCAAGCCAGCAGCAGCAGGCTTTGTGAAGTTCTTTGTTCAACGCCCACCTTGCAGGAGGGCTGAACCCATCACCCAGGGACATGGTCGAGTTGCAGCAGTGGATTTTGTTGCCACTATTCTTTGCATGTTGGGCAAGCGGAATGGATTCAGCGCTTCCAGATGTTCTGCAGTACGGGCCACTGCTGACTCTGAGGCTCTCAAGCCAAGCTGCAGCATGTCAAGCTTCCCCTGACCGCTCAGATTGCAATTCACTCCCAAAGTGGGAAAGCAACACAAAAAACAATTATAGGCAAAGATAAGTCCGAGATTGCTTAAAAACTCTTGGCTGCAGCTTCCAAAACTTGAGGAAGTCCTTTGGCAGTAAAGAGGTTTGGGAGATGTTTTTTGTGATCTGTTCAGTGTTTTGTATTTCATCACTAGGCACAGAAAGGAGCTGGTGTGTGATAAATAAAGGATGTATCTTAAGGACATGGTCCCCATCTTCCCTGGCTGCCTCCACAGGGCAAAAAGCTCACTAGAAAAACAGATTTGTTTTGATCGTGCCATGGAACAAGGGCCGGGGAGAACGAGGTCTTAATCCAGTGGCGTAGCTCATTCTTTTCAACTTCTTCATAACAGCCCTCTATAGTAAACTAATGCGTCTGTCAACTCTTGTCAGGAGCTCTTGGCAATGAACCGATGAGTTGAACATCATAATCTAATAAACAAATAGATAACCTGTTTCGGTTTTGTTCTGAGTGAGGCAGCGCTTCCCTCGTGGAGTTGTTTCATGGACCTGTCACTCTGCAGAGGACAGGGATGGCGTGTGGGAATCCAGCCTGTGTTCCCCTCCAAGGATAGGGATTGCTTTTTTGACTTAGATGCCCTGATTTCCAGCATATTCCCAGTTGTTTGTGTTGAAATCTTTCCATGTCAGCAGGCTGTTTTCTGTCATCTTTTTAAAAAATCACTTGGAACTACTTTTGTCCCCGTTATTGGACCTGAGCAACTGCAACTGAAAGCGGGATCGCATTGTACCGATCACTGCACAGACCACGTGGGACAGACTGTATTCTCACTCCTACAAATAAACACTGGAGAAAAGGCAAAGGAAGACTCTGCACGTCTGTGGGCTGAGGCACAGTGCGGCTAGGTGACATCCACAAAAGTTCTCAAAAAGTCTATGGCAAGGAACGGTACTTAGAGCTTTTCTGTTAATCTTATGTCTCTTCTTCCTTCTTCTATTTTAGCACAGATTTTAAAGTTTTAAGCATCGTGGGCTGTTTCTTGCGTTGGCTCAAATTTAGTCCTTTGCTAAGCATTAATAAGCGACTCATTTGTTTTCCGTAGAGCTGAGTTCTGATACTAGCAGACCTCTCCTCTAAGCAGAGATCAGAGCTACGGAGATGATTGTTACATTTAATGTGATCTGAGTGGGAGCAGAACTGCTTCATTCTCATCATGTTTACAAAAGGGGTTGTTGAGGTGAGCAAAATAAGTCATCTCTGTTGCAGAAAGGTTGGTGTGGGACATCAGCTGGAATGTTTGCCCCACGGTCATATGGAAAAAATAACTTGAAGGCTCAAAATGCAGTCTTGCATTGATGCCGCTGTACCTAGTGACACGTATTGTGAGCGTGCGATGTGTAGGATGTTCAGCTGATGTTCATGGGGGAAACCAATCCAGCATGTGGCTGTATCTGCCTCCCCCTGCTCTGTGACCGTCGGGGCAGCAGGAGCATGGGTTGTGTTTTGCTTGGAAGGATCACATGGCTTGGTGTCTACAGATACAAGCTGAATAAAAATGTAGTGTCTCATTAAAAAAAAAAAAAAGAGGTGTTGCTTTCACAATGAGGGGTATCCACTGTGGCAAAGCAGCTGAGATTTTGCATAATTTGGGGAACTGAGCACATATTTCCTACCCTTGTGCTAATTGCTGCCTTTAGGGTGCTTTGAGAGGGAGGTCAGCGGGTTCAGACGTGAACCAGAGATGGATGGGATTTTCCCCACTGCTGACCAGAGCTGGAGTGAAAGAACTGTACAGGACACTAAAGATAGCATCTGTTTGTGCTAAATCAAGTTGCTCAATACAAGCTGTATCATTTGAAGTGATGATGTGCCGATGTCACTCCTTGTAGCGGTCACAAACTTGTAGGGAATGGAAGGGGTCTAGCTCCAGTCCCACTGAAGCACCTGGCTGTGCCTAAATGGTGATAAAACCCAGTTACCTGATGAGAGGTAGAAAAAAAAATAGGTCTTTGAGCTGCTGCCTCTGCTCAGACCCAAATGTCAAAGCAGCCAGTGTTGGATCTCCCTGCTGGCACTCTCCCATGCGACTCCTCTGTCCCCATCAGAGTCTCATCTGCCACTCCTGAAAGCTTTAGTAACTTATTCTGGCTCTAGTAACACTGGAAGAAATCCAGAGTGATTCCAGTGGAGCTATTTTGGATTTGTGTTTGCAGGAGGAATTGTACCTAGAGGTTTTAAGTTAATCGCATGGTCATTTTTCTTCTGTATATTTAACTAGTGAAGTTAATTAACATTTGAAAGTTTCACAGGCTGCTTCTTTCATTATCTCAGCTAGCTGTGGTAAAAGGCAGCGTGGCAGGAGAGTGGTAGTCTGGCTGGAGCTGTGCAGATAGGAAAAATGCTGGGAATTGTTTCCAATGAGTCCTGGGGTTTGGGTAGTTGGACAAGTGAATGAAGGTGGACATAAGCTGCCATGGTACACGTTGCCTATTGACTTTCCACATAGTAAACAAAATTACCAGATGATTGTTGGCGTGTGGTTGGATTTGTTTTGGGTGGGTTTTTTTTCCTTTGAAGAGAATATTTTAAGCAGGACTGCGATTCATAGTCCTGAACTGTAGGGGACTAATGTTCCTGTTCTCCAGCTGGGAGAAACTAATTCAACATCTTGTGTTGTAAACACTCACTCATTTTAACTGATTATACCTCCAATGTTCCTCAAATCACTAAAATTACTAATTGCTATTCCTTACACATCAGAGAGTGAATCCTGAATAATTAACCCCAAATAAAATTAGATGAATTGGCCCTTTTAATTAGAGTCCCTGCTGCTGTTTGTTCTGAGCTTCCTTTTCTTACTGTTAAGAGACTTTTAGAATGATTAAAACTGTTTAAGACTTAAACAGCCAGTGACCTTTTAATACAATATAAATCCATAAAAGCAATATTTCAGCTAGCAGGTGGTGAAGTAAATTTTCAGTGCAACTACCTGACAGACTCAGTATTCTTTTTTTAAATGCTGAGGATGAAATTAGCCAGTGTGGGTTTGTTTTTCTTTTTTTCTCCCTCTTGCTTATTAATACAGTAGCTGATTAGCAAAAGTAGTTCAAATGGCAGGATTAGTGCTTGGTAAGAGTGCTTTGGTTTAGTGGAGCTGCTGTATTTTTGGAATCCCAGGTCAATGTGGTGTATTTAGGTAGATTGCAGAGCTGGTGTGTAATCATGCGTCGGTTATCCCTGCGCTGGCCTGGTGTCGGTGGCCCCTCATGGCATGGTTTTGACCAAGGATGTGCCAACACAAAACATGATTTTAATCGTGGGTTTTCCTTCTCCAGTGATATGTGTTAAATACAGATGTTACAGGAAAATGTTCATTTTGGGAAACCTAGTAAGATGCAGGCTCACACTTAAGAGTCACTTCTAGCTGAAGTTTTCTATAAAAATCCCGTGGCATCACTTCTGCAGTATGAAGTTTCACAGATCACTTACTTAGTAATATTGCAATATTCTTCAGGTTTTTGCAGTGGTTATTATGGAATATGGGTTTGTGGTAGCCTTGATCAAACGTATTTTAGCCCAGTGCTAAAAAAACAATTAGAATTTAAGTGTAAATCTTAATTGTTTCAGTGTAGATCACTAATTGGAAACTTTGTCTTTCTGCAGTTGGAGTTAAATATTTGGCAGGGCAATGGGAAATGCCTGCATCTGCTCAGTGCTTTCCCAAATAAAGTCTGTTTGGATCAGAATGGAAACACATCAGCGGCGGCTTGCTCCATCACTGTCCGTGTTCTGGTTTCTGAGTCAGGGGAAAGCTGTGTTTTTCAGGTGATTCAAACTGATTCTGTAGCAGCTTCAGATTCAGAAATTGTCAAGATGATGATGAGAAAGGGTTATTTTTCTTTGGAAGGAGAAAAATGAAAAACATCTGGGTGTATAGTCTTCAGCGGTCTGCCTGAGAACTAAGACCAGTGTGAACCCTGCTTTGCTGGTTGATAGATTTCATTAAGTTATTGTTTCAGGGAAAAATATGATGTTTTTCTTTTTTGTGTTTCCGAGGGTTTTTCCCCCCAAATAGTCTCTTCTTACTGAACATGTGAGATGATCTTCATGTCTAGAAGTTTCAAAGCTGCAAATCTTCATGTCTAAACCACTGTGTCAGTCAAAGGGTGAGGCAGTTACTGTGCTGCAACTCATTTGTTGACTGGCGAATGTATCTCCCTGAAAACAAAGGCTTGAGACATCCGAGCCTGATCATGCAAAAAACTGAAGTGCACTTAAAAATGTAAAGGTTAGACTGTAAGTGAGAAAGGTGCTTGGTGTATGAGACAGGGTGGTGTTCGCAGCTTGTACTTGTACCCAGAAGGCATCAGGCAGCCAGTGGCAAAAAATTTACGAGTTGCTATTCAGCCTGACAGACTCGTGCTGATCTAGACATCTGTTAAGGCTTTGAGCAATTTTTTATTTGTATGTTTTCAAACACCTTTTATTTGTACAGAGCAACCTGGTCTAGTGGGAGGTGTCCCTGCCCAGGGCAGGAGTGTTGGAACTACATGATTTTCCAAGCTAAACCATTCTATGATTGAAAAGTGTAATAATGAAATGTTTAAATATCTTTGGAAAGTGTAAGAGGAGAGATGTAGGGGGAGAGAGGGGTAAAACCTTGCAAATGCATCTGCACAGCACACATTTGATTGGAGCCAGAAGTCGGGCTGGGGCTTGGGATGCATCACTTCTGTTTATGGTTCTGCTGTAGTTTCACAACATAGTCGTGATGGGCGGACTTAATTTCTGTCTAACTGATTGTACAATAGTGGGGAGAGCATTCCTGGGGCTGGCGGTATCTCTGCTCGTGGTTGTGCTGGGTGATGCTCCGGCACAGGACTGGTTACGAGCGCCCAGAGAAGAGCGTAGAGCTGCGGTTTCATGGCACGTTGCGCTGTCGTATCTGAAATAACCGAGCTGACGCATGTGTCGCACCACGCAGTCCCTTCGTAGGTTGACTCACGTTCTTCACAGCTGTAAGAAGAAGAAACGAGTAGCTGGCACAATGAGGAGTGTTTATTTTCTCCTCTGAACGTATGGTAATGGGTAAAGATTTCTCATTGTGAGAGCTGGAGGCAGGCTGTGCCGCAGTGTGAGGAGGGGTAGGATGCGGCTCCCTGCCTGCCCCAGTTGCCTCCGCGGGGGAAATTGCCATCGGGAGGTTATTTCACCTGTCTTGAAGAATAAGTTGCCTCCTGGAGCTACCTTGATGTGTCTCCATTGATGGAGCTTGGTGCAATCAGTCTCATAACTTAAGTACCTCTAAGTGTTCAGGCTGGTGCCAGGTGAATGTCAACCAAAAGGCCAATCTTGGTGCTGAGCAGCAATCAATACTAATAAGCCTTTTGGCCATTGTATCCCTTATTCATGGAGGGATAGTGGGGTCAAATCAGGCAGGGGAGGATGAGCACTCAGGGTGGGACGTGTCCTCCACCAGCCCATAATTAACTCTCATAACACCAGAGCCCAATTTTTCCTGTGGCCGCTGGTGCATCCATGTGGACCAGGGGATGGTCCCTTGTTCAGACAGCTCCCCGCATAGCTGGCTGGTGCTGGAGGTGGGCAGCAGTGATATGCTCTGCCTCTGCATGAACTTTACTGCCTCCTGGCTCTAATCAAGTGAAATCGGTCTGGCTTTTGAAGCTTCTGGGGTGAGGGAAGGTTCCCGAGGTGCATTGGAGCAGTCTGTAGGGAGATACTGCTTAAATGGAGCATAAACTTGCTTTCAGCTTTTTTCCTCCTTTACTCCCTCAAACGTAGACCTGTTTCTTCCACACATCATATAAAACCGTATGTTGCTCAGGACATAGATTTAATGGTCTTTGCATGCTTCCCTCTCTGCTGGAGGAAGATTTCCAGCAATGCCAATAATAATAATAAGAGTAACAGCTTCCCCTCCTGCATCTGAGGGAATACTCTCCCGTGAGTGCAGTGGGAACAGCATCGGGTCCTGTGGCTGTGTGTGGGAAAAAGGAAAGTGCAGTGGCAGAATAAATAACTAAAGCTGTGAAGGAGAAAAGTACATCTGTTCACAGAGGACCAGGAACAGGCCAAACATCTGCAAGGTCCCCCCAGTTCATCAGGCATCTGCTCTCTGCTTCCCAGTCTAAAAACATTCCCGTTTGTGGGGAGAGTGGAGCCAGCAGCTTATCTGACATAGAGGACAGAGTCAGCAGAGCTGGGTAGGGATGCAGTAAGCCAGCTGTCTCCTCCTGCAAAGAAGGCTGTTTTTTTCCAAACTCTAGAAAAGGTCTCTTGTCTGTTTCTGTCCTTTGCTCCATTTCTGAAAAATCTTGCCAATGTTTTTTTTTCTTTTGGAAGGAATGGATCTTCCAAAGGGGCGAAGTGGTATTTGTTTCGTGTTTGTTCTAGCAATTGTTTTCCCCTTCTGTTATAGCAATCCTTATTTTTCTCTTCTGTTTATGCGCAAATCCTATCCCTTTCCCTGTCTCATCCCCTTCAACACCTTCTCTACCTCAATTTCGCTTAGGTGTTTTGAAGGGCTGTAATGAAGCGAGAACGTCTGACTAATGTGCTGTGAAGGGAGATGAGTCTTTGGCATTGGAGCTGGGACTAACTGGAGAAACACGATCTGAAGTGTATTCTTTGGGAAGTATGGGTCTGTTTGTTTGCAAAATCACATTGGCTAGAGGGTCATGTTCAGAGCAAAGGAGAAAAGTTTACTTAGCACTCAAACAACCCAGCATTTTTTAGAACTAAGCAACAAGATACTAATTTCAAAATATTTCTTCTTTTCTTTTTACTTTGTATTGTATTTCATATGATTTGAAATAAAAGCTTGGAATTAATTATAGGGCAAAGAGGAGGATACTGCAGATGTTACTGGACGTAATTTTTTCTAAAAATCAATCTTGAACTCTATAATATCACGAGCCAGTAGGTTTCATGGGATTTTATGTTATTATAGCAACATGGTTGTCTTAAATTATTTTTCAGCGTGGTGTTTTCAAACTATCTTCATGCATCTGTATTTAGGATGATACTTTCTTATTGATTCAGAGGGGTTTTCTTGAGTTCTCTCCATGCTTGCTTTGGGAAAAATGGGATTAAATTACTCTCCTAGGAAATAAGGTCCCTAAAAGTCCTAGAGGGAGTTTGTGCCTTTCAGTGAATGATTTGGAATTGAACAGAAAAGCTTTCCAGGGCTGCAGACCCATCTGCTTCCCATGGCAAATAGCATGAAGAAGCTGTGCCAGTGGTGCTTCCCGGCTGATGCCCATGCCCAGCACTTTGAACCCAGGCATGGGTGGTCCAGAGGACTGCATGTCACTGGGGTTTGGCTCAGCACCTCTCTGAGTGGTTTGGAGCCTGCTCCTTGGTATTTGGGGGTGGTGCTGAGGGGCTGTAGCTGGGAGGCCATGTGTGACATTGCATGGAGATGTGGAGGGTCAGGTAGGGAGCCTTTGTTTCCTCCCCAAACCCTCCAAAAGCAAGAGTTCCTATGTATGAAATATCACACTTAGAAATACCATCCCAGATGATGCACATGGGAGAGCCAACAGCAAACAGCTCTACTGGCAGCATCAAGCTGTATGAGAAGATAAAATAATCTACCAAAGTGGTCCAGACTACAGGTGTCTGCTTCCCCCGGAGCCAAATGCGGTCCTAACAGCAAATGCCCTTTTCTCCATCCTTAGGAGGTGCTTTCAGAGCCTGGTGTCCAGCAGTCCACAGCCTGTGCTGCTCTGTGTTTGTGTTTTCCTTTGTGCTCCCACGTTCTGTGAAATTCTCAAGGAGAGATCTCCCATCTCTGTGCTAAGATGGATGGCATACTCACACAAGAGATGGCATAATCTAGCCCACAAGGATGGACACGGATGTTCTTTATGGCAAGATCTGTAGTTGCCTGGGCAGGGTTGAGGTGCAAGCTTCAGTCTGTGGAGCTGGTTGTTGGTGCCTTCAGACTTCGTGGCAAGTCACCTTCTGCTGCGGGGTCTGAGCACCTCAAAGTGATCTGCCAACCTTATTGAGCTGTTGTATCCATCAGCAATGGGTGCAACTGAGCATTTAATGGTTAAATGATGTATTATGTCCTGTACCACAAAACTGATGGCAAAGTATTGCGGAGTTCACCCTGACTATCCATGGCATATTATGTGGAAATGCTGGTGAGTCTAAGTTCTACCATTTTCTCTCCTAGGGGACTTCCTTCCTCCACCCCCACCTCCCATGGATGACCTCGGGAACATCACATCATCACAAGGTGCCTTTCCCCCCCCCCCTCCTCTGGATGATGTTACTTTCAATGTGCAGGTAAGAAGGCAAGAATTTTATCATTTGTGCAGAACTGATCCAAAAATTGTGGAAATGAATGGAAGATAATAAAAGGTGGCAAAGTACTGTGGTTAGAAATTATGTGTCAGGGACAACCAAGTCAGCTTTAGTAAGCTGTATTTCCCAAGTAGGGAATATTTCCATTCAAAACTTGCTGGGCTATTAAAGGATTTTTCCCATCCGGCTTGAATTAGAAGACTAATTGCCTTCTATCCTTGTGATGGCAGATGGGAGTGAAGCCTTCCCAGAATGAATTGTTTTCTGGAAGGGCTATCTCCTTCCATGGACTTTAGGGCAGTAATCAGATCCTAAAAGTGCTTTGTTTAGATGCCTAAAATTAAGTGAAGCAAATCATCCCCGGCCCAGGCTCCAGTGATGTCACCAAGATCCTTTTCCCCCCACTCTTTGCAGGCTTGGATCCTCTCAATTTGCCAACTGAATTACAGTGCAACTTTTGAGATGCATCAGGTGCTGATGGCATGTCCTTTGTGGATAGGGTCATACCTTGAACACCTTTGAAAGGTATGAATAGATGCTGCTGGTTTGCCAGTAGTGCCGGGTACTGTTGTGTTCACTCTGGCACATTCAGAAGAGATGAGAGATGTATTCTGAGTTCAGAGACAGGCTGTCAAGGTGATCAAGGAATGAGAAGCAGATCTTGCCAGTGGAGAGCAGAAGAGTTTGGCTTGTTAGCTGAGCAAAAGGAAGGCAGAGGAGAGGGTATGGTTGCAAATTTGAAATACATTTGGGGAATAAGCACTAGAGAAGAACTGTTTCTGCCCTGGGTGAGTGTTGATGCAGAAACAGGAGAGACTGAGCTTTCCAGAAGTACCTTCATGCTGGTGTTTAGAAAGGTTCTAAGCATGGAAGCTGCAAAGGTCTGGAAGAACTTTCTGGGAGGAGTAGTGATAGCAAAGTGTGATCTAGGTTGATCTAGGTGACCTGACTTAGTTCCTGATGCCACCACAATCTCTAGAGTCAATTCATCTACTTTGTGCCTCTGTAAAAAGAGAACATTTTCCTTTCTCGTGGACTTCCTTTTATCTCTTGCCTGTGGCGAGATGTTCAGTTGCCATCACAAAGTCTCAGTGGGTTCAGCGTCACAAGCAGCCTTTGAGAGAGAAGGGGTTAATGAGGATTGCATTCTCCCTTGCCAGGAAAAGCTGCAGCCATGAGGGACAGCCAAGTTCGAGCAAGGCTTTTCCCAGCCTTGGGGGAATGAAGTAATTCCCCAGCAAGTGTTGTTCTGTCTCTTATCTCTCCGAGAAGAGTGGACCCCATGGGAGCATGGGAGCTTCCAGATTGCCCTGGGAAGTGGCGAAGGCGAAGCAGAGAAGCAGCAGGCTTGTGGTGAGGGCAGGGCGCTGCCTGCACGACTGTCTGGGCAGGAGCCTGGGTAGTGGGAAAGGGCCATGGCACCTCATGTGCTTCTCCAGGGTCAGACTTTGCCTAAGGAGAGGACCTCACTATGTTTATTGAAAGGGGCTTGTGTCTTCAGCTCCTCATGTGTCCCTCCTGCAATGGCTCCAAAGATCATAGAATCATGCGCCGGAAAGATGTGAATCATAGAAAGATGTGCCTGAGCCACTCGGGGCAGTCACTCAGACGTGTCCTTTGGTAGAACCATTCTGTTGGGTGGCTTTTTCCTGCTGAGCTCGTGAAATTGCTATTTGTCACAATCCTTCTCTCTGTCTTTGGGAAGCTGGGGCTGGAGCTGTGTTGGGTTTTGTCAGGAGCTTGATTAGAGTGAGAGATCCCTTTGCATGGCTTCCCATCTGGAGGAAGGTGAGTCTTCCAGTCGCGCCCCAGCACTCCTGCCTGTCACCACCCCCAGATGTACTCTATGCAGCAAACAAGGATCTCTACCTTTAATCTGTGCTCTCGTGTTACCTTTTTTCTCCTTTCTTTTCCCTTCTGTCCTCTGAAGGAGACTGGGAGCAGACAAAAGCCAGGGCTAAGTCAGGAGCTGACTGCCTCGTGCTGCAAGATCAGCTCCTTATCTTGCAGGAGCAGCAAAAGATGTGCTGAAGCAAGACATAAGGCCCAAAAGATGAAGGGAAAGGGCAGGTGGCGATGGAGAAAGGTGCTCGATGCCTTTGTGCATTGAACACAGTTGTTTTCACAACTCCAGGTAGAGGTTCCCATGCTGAAGGAGCAGAAGGAATGGTGGCTGTGTTCCTTCTGCTGAGACATGATTGTCTGAAGGCATGGATCTCATGAGCATGTGTTGGATCAGGCTCTAACAAACCAAAGCCAAGCCTGATTCTTGCTCACTGATGCCACTTCATTTCTGTGCCTCGGTTTCCACATAGCTAAATATAAGTAGTAGAGTGATGACCCTGTTCCTGAGCATGGACCAGATCTGAGGCTGCTGCCTGGGGCCCCTGCAGACCTGGTGGTTTACCTCCAGGTTTACTCCAGAGCTTGACATTTATCTGCTCCGGCAAATCAGCCCCTTTACAACCAAAATGTCTCTCTGGATGGCAGAGTGCTGATGACAGCTTAGGAAATAAGCGAGCTGTGTTTCCAGGTAAAGTGTTTTATACTAGGTGTTAAGTTGATGAGGGTAGCAGAATATACATGTTAGATTTATTATAATTTCATGTGTTACTGTTAGCAGATGGCTAAAAGCTGCAGAGATTATTACAGTTTAAATTGTAGCTTAAGAGCAGCAGTTAAGATACTAATGCCCAGTTTTCATAGGCCTGTTTATCTCTGGAGCTCTGTTTGGACAGTGGAACTTGCCACTTGGGATCAGATCCAAAAAGGTACTTTAGTATCTGACTTCCCTTGAGGTACTTATGTTCTGATGGAAATCAGAGAAGGATGGGGTGGTTTTCATACCTTTGCAACAGATCTGGCAGTTTCTTGTAATTTCTCCTTTCCCGTTTAGATCTGTCACGTTCGGATTCACAGCAGGGCTGGGGAGGAAAGGGAAAGGAAATTTAAACTCTTTTCTTATTAACTGAAATGCTTTAATAAGAAATAAAGATACAAGAGGAAAGGAAATGTTTATATTAAAAAGAGTGCCTTGGGGCTGGGGGAGTGTTGTGTTGGGAAGTTTCCCTTCGGCTGAAGTCAGGCGGGGAAGGCAAGGGCTTGTTCCCAGAATGGTGGTGAGGGCGCGGTGATGGCGTGTTTGACAAATAAGGACATGAGCAAAGAGCCTTTTGCCACGTTGGCTTGGGCTCAGTTTAAAAGAGAAAAAAAAAAAAAAAGTAATCCTGGACGGGAAGAAAAATGAAATCACTGTTTGTCAAAGGGAAATAGATAGAACTGGGAGGGAGGGAGGCAGATTCTTTTTACTTTTTTTGCCTTCTAGTTTCAAAACAGGCATTCTGCCCAGGCCAGGGAAAGCAAAAGTGAAAAACTCTCACAAGCAACCTCTCAAGTGCCCTGTTTGCTCACAGAGAGGGACCCTCACTCATGGTGCTGGCAATTTCTTCCTTCCTTGCCAGGCAGGGTTGCTCAGGGTGAGGACTGTGAACAGCCAGTCCCTACCTCTCAGCCCCAGGAAGGCTGGCTCTGGAGCTGTGTGTGCTCCGGCTGCATCTTGCTAAGCTGCATCGCGGGGGCTTCAGTTCTCCACTGGCTTTGAAATGACTAGTTCTCCTTAAAGGAAAGGTTTTGAGCCCAGCGTTTTGTATCAGGGCAGGACTTGGGTGGCTCAGAGCAGATGTGACCCTCAGCTGTGGACCTGCCAAGGGCCACCTTGGAAAAACATGCATTTACAAATCACTGCTAATCACCTGCAGGTGCTGTGCCTGCAGTGTGGGTCTGATTTGGGACCCTAGAGATGCTACCACACCACAGCAAGGAGAAGATTGCATTCAGCTGGGAAATCGCCTCTTTCCCAACAACCCCTGGCTGTTATCAGTGTGTTTGGTACTGACAGGTCACAAAATGCTTTACAAAAGAAATACCAGTCTCTCCCTGATAAGGAAGCCTAAGCAGGGAAAGTGCTTTGCCTAGGTCACCGGGCTGACCAGCAGCAGGCTAAAAATAGGCCCCCGAGCTCCGGCATCCCGGAGCAGAGAATTCTGTCTGCTACATTGCACTGCCTCATTACTGTAAAAACTGTGAATTAATTAGTAAGTACCATCAGGGGCTGAGACCAGAAAAAGTATGGGATACACCAAAAAGGACATACAAAACTGGTTTAGGATGGCGTTTGAAGTGAAGAAACAGACTTTGAATGGTTGCATGAAGGGTAGGTTTCGATTAGGTATTAGGAAGAAATTCTTTCCAGTCAGGGTGGTGAGACACTGACACAGCTTGCCCAGAGAAGGTGTGGATGCTGCATCCCTGGAGGTGCTCAGGATGGAGCTTTGAGCAACCTGGTCTAGTAGGAGGTGTTCCTGCCCATGGCAGGGAGGTTGAACTAGAGGATCTTTATGTCCTTTCCAACCCAAACCATTCTATAATAAAATAGTTTAGTGCACCAGCTCTTGTTTTAACCACCTGTGCATGGAGGGGCTGCAGTGCTGTGCTGTACGAGGGCAGCAGCTCTTCCCATGTTCAGACCTACGGGACCCATGGCCCTACAGGACTCGTGCTGTTGCGATATACAGGAAATCAGCCGACGGGCTCAAATTCCTATTGCCAAAGAATTTTGGGAGTGTGAAAGGTGCACATGCCTTCCTCGACAAGGCTGTTCCGAGGAGACCCGTCTCGCCTCTCCCTGGCGCTCGCGCTTGGGAGAAGGTGGGAATGTGTTGATAGATGCGGGCGGTGAGAGCCTCATCCTTGTTACAGGGGAGGCTGCCAGGCATTCGGGGCGTTTTGCTGTCTGACTCCCGCCCTGCCAGCGGCAGCGATGGTGCCTCTTTGTGGCTGTGACTCACCGGCCAAGGAAACAGCCAGAACAGAGGAATTTTCGAATCTATTTCTTTTTTTTTTGTCCTCCCCCTTCCCCCCCTCCCCCCATATTGTTGACAAATAGTTGGGGAGGGAAAAATGTGATTTTGCCTACAGGGGGTGCTGCCTTAAATAAGCACATCTGCTCCGCGGCACGGTGGCTGGGCTCTGCCCGGGTGCTGGGTTCTCTTGAAATCGCCTGCCTTTTAACGTTTGGAGTAGCTGAAAAAGGCCAAAGTCAGCAGAACATGTGTTCAGCCTCCCTCTAGTGCTAGATTTTGTTAATCATCGGGATGATTGGCCTGGGCGGAGGTGCTCGCTGGTGAGGAAGGAGGGTAATGCGGCGCAGCTCCCAGCAAGGAGCAGTAGCTCCCAGTGACTCTGTAAATAAAGCCATAGCCTGTGTGTGCCGCTTGCCATTCGAGAGCCAGCTTTTGCAGATTTCTGGAACTCCTAACCTGATTTATTAAAATCCATGTGATAAGCAACAGCCTTTTATCTAAATTGAAGCCGTGTCCAACAGTATAAATAAATTACCTGGTAATGTTAACCCTCTTACTCAACCCTTGGATTTGCAGGAATGCTTTTGATCTGTCTCCCTTCTTCTGCCTTCCTCATGTGTTTGAGAAACAGGAATGTGCTGCGCTCTGAATTAGGCTTGAGCAAATAACATGTATGCTCTCTGCATGTTTAAGTGCTCACTGGGTCTTTATAGGTCAATATGTGTTTGCTCTGTGATAGAGGTTTCTAGGTGCTAAGGTGAGAAAAATCAGCAATGCAAGTCTGTATATGTTGATGGACATCATAGATAAAATCCATGTTTTTCTCATATGTACATGTACACGTACTATTTATAAATGTATGAAAAATGCATAATGAGAGGGGATATAGAGTAGACCTCTATGTTTCTGGGGATCAAACATGCACATTTTATCCCTGCTGCTTTTTTATCCCACACTGTGGGTAGCATCAGCAGTAGATCCAGGATTACAAGAGAAAAGGAACACTGAGCATTTCTTTGAGGCAGCTCTTGATGCAACCCATCTTATACTCATGTTTGTTTTACAATGCCAAACCACATTCTATTTTAAATCTTTAATGAACCTCTGTTCCCATCTATGTAACTTTCCAATCCTTACGCTCTTCAGAATAGACAAAGATGCTTATTATAAACCACAAATTTTACTGAAAGGGTAAACTGGAAAAGTTTTAATTGTACAGCGTAAGCCTGCCATTCATCCCTCTGCCTGGCTATTAATATCTTGGCAATGTTATAATGCAATACAGCCTTTAATAGCTAAACCTCTCGGCAAGGACTACAAAGGAAGCAAGGATCCAAACAGTTAACTGTGCTCATTATTTTCATCATGCTTATTACTCTGTTATTTAATATATTTGTTATGTTATTGTTTAATATAGTAACAGAGCACGCAGGATGCGCCAGGGCCTGCACTGGTGCACACTCGTGCCTTCTTTGGGAGGAGGGTTGTGACTGAGGCTGGGAGATGCTTTTGGAGATGGAAGAGGGCGGCTTTTGATAATCTGCCATACAGCGGGTGATGAGGTGAGGGAGCAGAAAAAAAGAAAAAGCCTAATGCAGATCACATGTAAATAAGGGTATGGAGCCATCTAAAAAGTTGTGATAGGAAACAGAAAGGTCAGAGATTTTGCTGATGTTGGTGTTCAAACATCATCAAGCTAAAACCGTCCCAGGTTAAGACATAAGGCAGTTGTTAGCACATGTGCTGGCTTGATCCAAAGAGTGGGCTGTGACCTCCTGGGGCTGTTCCCGAGGTTACGAGCCCTAGTGGCACCTCCTGGCTTGTGTGGGTACGTCTCTTTGTGCAACACTGTCACACTGTTGTAGTCGGGTTCAGTGCTGGCACCTGCGGAGAGGTTAATCTCTAACCTGGATTATCCACCCGTGGATAATAGAGACATGAATGTGGAAAGTAATAGGGGAGGCATGGAGAGCATGCAGAAAAAGCAGACTATTTTATCCTGTCAGAGCTAGTACTGGCCTGAGAGAGACAAAAGGGAAGCAAAACCATCATTGTATCCAAGGTAGAATTATTTAAGCAGAGGGAAAATAAAAAGATAATGAAGATCATGATCAGAATTGAAGAAATTTCCATTATTCTAATTTCTGAGTGCTATTAAAACCTTCTGTTTGATTAGCAGGTCCTAGGAAAGGACTTTTGCGAGATCCTGTGTCAAGTCCTGGGTAGCCTGTGTTGCATTAGGGAACTGTAATGCAGCGGCGAGACTAAGACAAACAGACTGTCAGTAGCAAGAAGGAATTCTAAAAACTGCAGCAGGAAAATTATTATGCCTTTTCAATGAAGCTGGCTGGAGTTGGAAGACGTGGTTTAGAAAGTCAAAGCCTTTCCATGCAGCTTGGGCGCAGTGGTGGGCTGGAACGCAACAGAGCAGACGGAGTCAGATTCCCACCTTGGTGTTGGTGTTTTAAGTACTACGATGCTGTGTGGTACAGAAATGAGCTTTGGACAAACAAGGTGAAGGGAAATACAGCTACACTGATGGGAGTATCCATTTGCCTGTCTAAATTCCGTTTTACAACCCAGGAGTACTTCAAAGAGGAGGGCAAACTTCAACATACTTTTGCCTGGGAGTAACGAGAGGTGGATATGGAGAAGTAGTGAGAGCATCTAATTTCCAAGAATGGAAGTGTCTCAAGCGCAGATTTCTGTCTCTGTTTTTTAGTTTCCATCACTAGTGAAAAACAGCTCCAGCTGCCATGATGGGTGGCTCTGTTGTCAGAAAATTTTGCCTCTGCAAAGAGTGTCCAGCGCAGTGACAGAGCAAGCTGAAAGATGGTAGAAATACCAATGAGAAATGTCATTGTAGCCAGAGCTGGAGGAGTTTGTTCCAGGGCAGAAGGGCCATGGTTTTAAGTGTCTGCTGCCATTAAACTCCACCTTTGTTAGGACTGTTTGCCGCAATTGCATTTCTCATTTTGGATTTGCTGATGAAAACGCAGAATGTTGGTTAGCTTTAACACACAAAGAACAGGTAAGGAAGAGCATCTGGAAAATATCATATGACATTTTTAGTGTTGGTTTTAGTGGTGCGAGATGTAAAGTAGAAATGTTTGGGAAAGCTGTAGCAACTCCAAGTGTTGCTGAAGCCAGCAAGTGACAGCTTCGCCAGAGGTGCTGTGCAAACTCCTCTGTTCAGCAGTCCTGAGCTACAGCTCCTTCCCTCTCCATCTCCTCATTTCCACATCTCTCTTTTGCCATGGAAACAGCCTCATGTCTTGTCACATCCCAGGTCTAGCCTTCGTCTTCAGGTGTGTTACTCCACTCGCTCCTGAGTCATGCTCCCCTGTATCCCCCATCTCTGCTAATTCCCCTGGCTCTGCCCTGTAATACCCCTCTGTGTGTTCCCAAGAGATGCCACTGCTGAGGGTTGTACAGGTGGTTGGGCATCAGGGCTTCCCATGTGTGGTAGTAGGGCTGCCTGCTGGGAGTGGCGTTTCCTCTGTCCTGAGGTCAGGTGAGCCTCTTAAAGACATTTAGGTAGGGAATATAGTTTCTGTGCAGAAGTAAAATCCCATTTGGCTTCTGCAGCTGTGTTGGCCCCAAGCAGAAACACAAGTCAAAAGGTATCTTCCTGAGGTCTAATGTGTACTGGGGGCACCATGTTTTGTGATGCATGAATGCTTACTGGAAAACAACTGAGGTTCATTTATCAGCATATGGAGTGTATCAACATAAACCTTGGAGCTTACCCATGAGGGATCTGCACACTGGGGATTCTCTCTGCAGGGTTTTGCAGAAGTCCCTGGGCAGTACAAGTTAGTTATTATTCAGCTTTTTGTGTAAGTCAGGTCCTTTTTCTTCAGCTGAGGTTCTCGCTTAAGAAATGTGCAGAAAGTAAGGTGTCCAAATGAAGAGGTTCTTAAAAAAGAAAGAAAACCCCAGTCATCTGGACAAATTAAAAACCAGACACACATCTGGCAGCCTTGAAGGGAAGGTAAAAGTAGGCCTAATGGCTTGGAAAATGAAATTGCAAACTTATTGAAGGCAAAGACCTTCCTCTGTGAATCAGAGCTGCAGGGTCTGACCAGCTGAGGTTTGCCTGCCCCATGGGCTGCAGCCATCAACTGCCCCAAAAATGTGCAGCTTGAAGCAGAGTCTGGATTTTCCTTTTCACAGCTCTGAGAGACATACAGTAAAATTTTAACGTGACTCATTTCTGCGAAAGCCAAACCCAAGCCATTGACTTTCATGTAGTTTTATACATCCATTTGGCTGACATCTTGCCAGGCTCGCAGGGAGATTCCTGAATCCTTGCAAACATTTTGGCGCGCACCCCTTCCCATTACAGCAAAACAAGCAAACAAATTCAGAAGTATGTTATATGTTTAACTTCTGGAGTCGGAGCCTATTCAGGCTGTGAAAATTGACTGGCCAATTTTCATTTTACTTTTTTCTTTTTTTTTCTTCCTCAGTGGTGCTTTCCTAATAGCTTCCCAACCCATGTTTGGGAATACTCTCTCAGATTCCAAGAAGCTTTGACTTAAACTTCATTAAAGTTGATAGAACTTAAGCACACGTGTAAAATTAAGCATATGCTTATGTTTTATACAGCCTTTTTGCAGGTGAAACACGCAGCTGCATATGGGTTTCCAACATGTGATTAAATTCCAAAAGGAGTTTTTAAAAACAGTTTTAGTCAACCTTAATTTTCTGAAATTGGTAGCTTTAACAAAACCTATCTTTTTTGATTAAAATTGCCTGAGACATGTCCCTTTTAAAAAGCTCTTCATTTAGCTGTCACAATATAAAGTCTTGTGTGGGATCGAGTTTGTTCATGTGAATTTAGTTAAAGTGGTACAAACACAAAGTGATTTCAGCAGATCTTTATGAACGCGGCACTGCTGCTGCTTTCTCACCTCTGTCAATGTGGGGACCAGGCAGAGCCATTGAATTGTCAGCTGTGCCCTTCTGCGTATCACAGATCATAAAGCTTTGCTGGTCACCCTGGGAGACCAAAGGCCTCCAGCCTTGATCCACAGACATCAAGAGATGGAGAAATCTTGGAAGTTTGTTCTAGCATTTAACTACCTGCAGCATTACACATAAGTGAGTATCTCTGTTGTTTTAAAATAGAATTTTCCTGGCTTTGGTTTCCCAGCTGCTGTGTGTTTTTCTGTGTTGCTAGATGGGACAGTCTTGCAGTATCTGGCATTTTCATTTTGTGAAGCTGTTTAGATATTGCTATCAAGCTACTCAATCTCCTTTATAAGTGAAACCAAGTGAACTCTCTTTGTGTCTCCTTGTCAGCTGTTTCTGCTTTTCTGGCGCCTCCCAAGTTTTCAAAATGCTCCCTTCCAAACCGGTCATGGTGTTTCAGCACCAGACCCACCAGACGTGTTGAAAGGAGTGAAATCACCTTCAGCTCTGTTCTTTCCTTGCTCTGGGATGGCACGGCACTGGGCAGGAGCTGGTGTTTGGTGTGGTTTTCCCCTATAGAATATAAATCCCGAGTCAGGGGGCTGGGTGTGACAGCTTACCCTCTGTGTAGGCGTGTGTAATTCATGGCTTGTCAGACACATCCTGTGCCATTGGAGGCATCCTCCTCCTCTTCCCTCTTCTCTTATGCCGGAAAAGGAAAGAGGAAGATCACAACTTGGCCAGCATGTGGAGGTGAAGAGTGTCTTCACTCTTGGACATCGCCATGGGATCTTTTATAAATGTAATGTTCACGTTTTATGAGTCAGGGAGAAGGTCTTCTTTTATTGCAAAGGACACTTAATGAGCTATTTGGTTTCTACATTGATTAAGCTTTGCAACTGTATTGGGTAATTGGTTACTCTTTGGTTATGGTTCCCCTTGGAGACAGATGATGAAATATCCGATATCTTCTCTTACTTCTCATTTCTTCTGCAAGCAGCAATACTCTGTGGGGAACTTCAGCCCTGCTTGATGGCTAATTAAACATTAATTTGTGACGATACTGGAACAGATTTTAAGTTGGCAGGGGAGTGGGCAAAGAAAGGGGAAACTTTTAACAGTCACCATAATTATCAATAACGAGTCCTAATGTAATCGCACTAATTAAAAGAAAAGAATATATTCCCTGCTGCTTTAAAGTTAGTTACAGTCAGTGAAAGTCATGCTGGGTCAAAAGGATTTCATGGCCAGCTGTTCTTGCCCCATGAAAAGAGAGGCAGTGCTGTCCTGAAGAAGGCATGAAGAAAAAGATGATATACTCCCCTTCATATTGTATATTCTGCAGATGAACAGGAACATTTCACTAATTCAATTTAATTCCCAAGGACGAGTGGTTGTAACTCCACACGGAGAATATTAAATTGCCTTAATGGAAAAATAAACGGGTTTTATTCTCCCCCTTCCCTCCCCATCTTCCCCATTCAGTTTTAAAATAACTTTATGTGCCTCCTTAGTTTATTAATAAACTTCTCATCTTGCTGCTGATTTTGCATCTGGTAGCATTTAACACAGACAAGATTCCCAAAGCTTTTGATCAGACATGTTAAGTAAACTATCAGGACTGTCAGGTCTGTTGCTCTGGCAGATGTCAGCTCATGGGATCTCTTCATCCCTCAACTGTTCCTTATCAAATCCATCCTGTTGCTTTCATGTGCTCTCCCCAATGTACGAGGTGCCCCGTAGTATGAAGATCATCTGGTCAACTGAATGACATTTGCTGTTTTCCTGTTTTTCAGCAGCATGGCAGGTTTGAAAGCCCTGTTTAGCCTGCCTTGAAATCTCCAGAACTAACTTTTATAAGCAAAAAACGCAGCCATCAGAAACATGAAAAAGGCAGGTGAGGGTTTGAATGCCCAAGGCAGAGGTATCAGTAGGGAGTAGGGAGCTGTATAACGCTGTCCTGTAGTATAGCAGATGGAAGCTGAGGGAACCTGTCTGGACCTCCGTGTTGGCACCTCTAGCTTTGGAGCACCTACAAGTACACACCTTGGCTGTAAGGCGGATTTTCTTGAGTGCTTTGACCTATTTGCTGCATCCTCTTTGCTCTTTCGCATAATTGGCTTCTCTTGTCCTCAATAGTGGCAAGAGGACAGGGAGTGTTGTGCAATTCCTCATGAACCATTGTCCATGTCCCATCACAGCCACTGGGGTCATCAGCTGCTGGCCTTGGACCCAGAGCTTCACCAGTGTGTGCCCCAGGCCATGGAGCCTGTTAGCTTCAATGCAGCTTCATTCTTTTTTGTTTTTCCTCACTCATCTGCTCTCTAGGGCCAAATCCTTGTCTGTGGTCTTGAGAAGTCTGAACAAACCATGGGTGTTTGTGGCAGAAACTAATCTCCAGTGTTAGGGCCAGAAGCTGTTTGGAAGGGACCATAGTCCTGGACTAAGCCCTGGCATTACTGCTGCCCATCCACACTGGTGGTGTCCTGCCCCCGAGCAGAGCCATGGTGCTGGTTTCAGGGTTGAAGCCCCTCTTAGGATGTGCAGAGGACAATGGCTTTATTAAACAGTGATGGAGGAAGGGCTGCTCAGCGTGGTGGCGGCTTGGATCCAAACCTCTGGTCATGTGAAATCAGGGCCATCCTGCAGTGAAATTGCAGCTGGAGCTTGGTTGGCTTGGATGGCGGTTGCTTGACATGTTTTGTCAGGGCTGGGACAGTAAATACAGAGAATGAAATGTCCATTAAGGAGCTGGGTTGGCCGACTGTATTAGTATCTTCATCTTGTGGCCAGGAGGAGCTTGGTTGTGTCCCTGAGTTGCAGCACCTCACTCCCACCCCTCTACCTGCTTTCCCTTCCCACAGTTGGTATCCAGTTGACAATTAGCTCCCTGGGGCTGGAATGTTTCCTAACTATTGTATGTGAGCAGTGCCAGTCATCTCTAGTATAAATCTTGATTGTCGTACAGATTCATAACTGCAACAAAGTCTTTGCTGTCTTTCATACATGTGTCCCGAGAGGCTGAGTGCAATTGACTGTGATTTCTGTTGTCTCAGCGACAAGAGGGGAAGAAATGTGTTTCAAGGTGTTGGTCCAAGCCCTGGCACTAAGGCGATGGTCAGTTATTAAACCGTAGAGACTGATATGTGCCCACCAGCAGAAGTGATTCCTTGCTGGTATCAGCTGGATAGAATGCACAAGTGAAGGTTTCATGTAAACATTTGTACAGTGCCAAATCAGATCAGCAGTGGTCAGCAGTGAGTGTCCAGAGGAAAATGTAAAAGGGAAGCAAAGAACATTTTCTTATTTATTAAATTTCTCAGTGGAGTTTTCTTCCATGTCTTTCTCCAGCTGCTTTTGAAGTCCATATTAACTTGCAGCAACCATCGTGTCTTGCAGTAGAAGTAGCTTAGCAGCTTGTTATGTGGTAAAACACCTGCTCCCTTTTCTTTCTTTGAGACTGACACCTTCTAGTTTTGTGCTTTCTTCTTCTATCTGCCTTCTCTGTTTTGTATTTTTTAGATATTTTTTATTATTTGTTCTTATAAAGCCTCCTACACCACAGTGAGTTTATAAATTAGTTGTTAAGATTTCACAAGATGTCTCCTTGCAGTTCTTAGCAAACAGCTTTTCTTCATCCTCTTGTTCCTTTGCCCCAGCTGTAAGTCCGTGCAGTTCTTTATGGCACCTTCCTGTTTTAGAGATAAGATGAGTTAATCCTCGGGATACCCAGTGCTATTTATATTTTATGCGGGTGGAGAAATGGAATGTGGGACTGTGGCTACTCTGGACCTATGCGGTAGGTCCAGGACTGAGCTGAGCTTGGACATCAGGAGTACAGCTTCCTCTTTCCTGCTGTGTCTCCTGCAGGACATAGCTGCTGGTGTGAACTTTGCTGAGGGAAGATATTTATTGGTGCTTTCTGGGGCACCAATAAGGTAGGCTGGTGTTAAGTGAATGATCATCCCCCCACCCCATTTATGTCTCATTCCGGATAATCCCACTTGCCTTCTTATGGAAAATCTTCAAAAGTGGCTGGAGATGTAGAATTGTTGCTCAGTTAAATGACAGCGGAGACAAGAGACATCGAATGATGCCTTTGAACAGCCCAGTTCAAACTTTTGAAGTGTTTTCCTTTGGTCCGGCGAATATCCAGCAACACAAACCAGGTAAAACTATTCTGTCCCTGAAAAAAAAGAACGAACAGGGGAAAAAATAAATCAAAACCTAACTTCCCTTTGGCTTTTATCCTTGATGACATCAAAAGACTAAAAAGGATATTTCAGGCCTGGCTTCAGCCTGATGGAACAGCAGGGAAGTTCTTTTCTATTAGATCCTTGATACAATCACGTCTGGTGAAATCACTGTGGTCACATCTGCTGAAATCTTCCATCATTTCGGATTTGTTTCAAAAGACTCAGTCTTTCTGTTTTTAAAGGGCACAACTACTTTTCCAGCCCCTCCTTGGTGCCTGGAATGGTGATTAAGCATCAGTCAAGCATCTCAGACCCCCTTCACCCCGAATGCCACAGTCAACTCATGTCTCCATGTGTGTGCTTGGTGGGGCCAGCTCTTGGGACTGTTTTAATTTACACTAGGGAATTCGAAACAAAATGTTTGCACTTGTCCTTAAGCTCAGGGGAGAGCAGACACAGCAGCTCATCTTCAAGGTGCCTCATTTTTCTGATATATGCCCTCGAGGGTGTATCTTTTTGCCACTGCAGTGTCTTTTTGTGCTTTGGCTGGCTTTTGCAACCTTGGGAAGAAAACTGGGAAATTTTACAGTGAGAGAGATGGGGTAGCAAGGGTGTGTGTCTGAAAAGGATCTTGCTTCTGGCAGTGGTATTGTTGGAGAAAGTGCAAAGAAAGGAAAAAAGAAAAACTAAACACAAACTCCAGCCTGAAGTATATCAAGACCGAATCACTTTTTTTCTTCCTTGTTAAAATTTCTCACCGTCTCTACTGGTATGTATAGTGAATGCCATCAAAATCAAACATTTTTCCCTCCTCTCCCCTGCCTGCCCCCAGCTAAAATAGGAAATAAGAGCCCCATCCTTATTTCTCTGTCTAAGCCCAGTGCCTGAGGCCGTGGAGTAGAAAGAGTTGCTAACTCCTTGTTTGGAGGGCTGCTTCAGTTGCTCTTCCTACCACCTCAGAGCCTACCTGAGGATTTTGAGAGCTTGCAGGGGCTGCCGGGGGTGCAGTCTGATGGAAGAAGGCAGTGGTTGCTGAATTTATCAGCTCCTCTGCCTCATCTGTGGCTCCGTTGCATTTGCTGGAGGAGAAGACAATAAAGTCTTTCAGGGAAAAAGTCTTTATTTACTGTCTACCCACAATTTGCCTTGATTGCCTTCTTCCTCACTCCTTCTGTTGCTTTAGTCCTTCCTTTCCATGACTGCCTTTGCTGCAAAGGGCTTTCTGCTCCCTGCTTTTCCCTGTTCTTGGCTGTGTAAATGCAACCATTGACCTGTTGCAGCCCAAAGAGAGCTCCCGGAGCACCTCAGGCTCCCAGTAAAACGAATGTAGCAAGAGCAGAGAGTTGCCCCCAGCCCATTTGTTTCGAGTAATTAGCTATGACCTTTCTTAGTATCCGTGGTGTTCATCTCCATTCTTCCACTTGTGAGTTACGAGGTTATCAGTGACTTGCGATACCTTGGTGTGCAGAGCGAGCTGGTGATAGAAGGGAGGTCTGGCTGTAGCTCTGCTGTCTTGGATGTGTCTCTACAAATACAATGGCATTGCATTCCCCAATAACAACAGCTCATGTTCCTGAGGTGCAGCTCAGAGGATGAGCTGACCACAGCGCTCATGAAAAGCACTCAGCTCAACCTGCTTTCAGAGAAGACTGGAGCAAGACTTAAGGTGGATGGGTAGAAGGTGAATCTTGAGGCTGGAAAATTGCACTGTGGTGAGCAAAGGCCTGGTGCTCGGAACGTGTTCAGGGGTTTTGATGTTGCCTTGTTTTGGAAGAAAATATACCCAGGGACTCTGGAGTCAATTCTAACCCGCTGTCCAAGTCAGCAGGTTGCTACTGCAAAGCCACCCTCCATTTTTCCCTGATGCAGCCACACCGCCAGGCATCAACATGATTTCCTGTAGAGGCTCAGAAGGCAACCTGGCAGCCCAGACCATGTTGCATCTCTCATCCCAGAGGCTAATGGCCGTCCCAGGCTGCAGCAAACAGGGCGCAGAGGGAGGGGAAAGCAGAGAATAAGAGGCGACTGTGTCTGGGTAGGGAAAGGAATTTTAGGAGCTAGGAAGGACATCTGGGAGCCAGATTATTCTCCTTCAGCCCATTGCAAGGAGCTGACTTGGACAAAGGAGAAGTGTTCTTCTTTCTCTGCTGTAACCTGCAAAATGTGATACGAGTAGGTGATCTAGGTTGTAGGAAAACGTGGCACCATGGGAAGTCTTTGTGCTTTTCATTTTTTCTAACTCGATGTATAGTCTCATGGCCTTTTGAGGACAGTCAGGCAAACTTTCAGGCCGTGCTTTGCCCTCTGTGCTGTATGTTCTGTAGCAGATGTCTGTCCCTTGGGGTGGTGCAGAGGGACCTGTAGCACAGACTGGTGTTGGGCGGTAGAATTAGCAAAATTAAAACCAATTTTCATCATAACAGAGTGGGTTGGTGTGGCTCGGGAGTAGATTACCATCACATCTGCTCTGAGCTGCACACCAGGAATTCAGGGGCAGACAAAGAAGCCAAGCACTGAAGCTCTCTGCTGTTTTTCTCTCTTTTGCCTTGCAGCAGGGACTGAGCCAGGGGATAGGAGTGTAGGCGTTGCAGAAGTTCACGTGAGTGTATAGTCTCTGGCATGAGTAATTTGTTGGACTGGGTTGGCTTATGTTTGTTCTTTGTCGAACTCACGTTGGCCAGGCCAAAGATAGCTTCCTTTTTCTTTTTAAACCCATTTTTCCATACTCTGCTGGCTAAACGGGAGAGCGTGCAAGTGACAAGTCTGCAACAATGCCATAAATCCAGACAGAAATAGAATTAGCAGTTCTTTCTGGTTCCGGTGCTTGTATCTGCAAGGTCATGGGCTTAACCAGTCTGGGTTCCTCAGAGCAGAGCTGTGTCTGTGTGAACCTGTTGTGCCTTGGGACCTGGTGCTTGGGTTTTGTTCCAGAGCAATATCATAAAACTTTTATAGCAACATTATGACAAAGAGCATGAGAAGAGAAATAACTTAACCCTCTCTTGCTAAAGTTAGTGTTGGAAATTCTTTCCCTGTTTCCACATGCAGCAAATCCCTTGGTTGAATCTGGAGTGCTGTGGGGAAAAAATGCTGAATTATATTTATTTTATAAATATATTTATTTTATAAAATAAAAACGAAAAAGCAATCTATTCAGAGAATGCTGCTGACTGCGAGGAGGTTGGATTAGATGACCTTCCCTTCTGACCTCTGGCCTCTGGGCCATTCTATGATTCTAAGATTTGTGGAGATGGGGAAGAGAGCAAGCAGAAACCTGTCTGTTCAAGGATTACCATTCCTTAAATGTTCTTAAAGCCTGGTCCTGTCCCAGTAGGGCCTTACACACATCGGTAGCATTATTCGTTGGCACTGTCATACTGCATTGTGCTCCAGCATTTGTAGAGCTGGGCTCTTAATCTATGTTGATTATGTTTTAATTGAGTAAATAAATCTTTTACAGAGCCCAGAATCAATAGAGATGTTTCCATGCTATTTTGTTTTATTTTTCTAGGTTTCCTAAGGACATTTAACTTCTACAACCTTACAACTTGTTCTGCAGCATTTGCTAGTCAGCTATTGCGTAATTGTTCTGGGGAATGAGAACCTGGGAATAATATGGCCCAGAAATGCTAAGAAGCAGAAATGAAATTGGCTGATCTTCTCATTTGCCACCATCCTCCTCTCCAGGGTTGGGTACCAAATGGGTCATGTGTGGGCTCCAGTTTTATTCCTGGGTCTGCCACTGACTTGATTTATCACCTCAAATATTGGGCTTTGGGTGCCCTTTGCATCTTCTCCCCTTTCCAGGCCAATTTTTGGCTGCCTTAGCTTAAAAATTCTTGGTAGTGGAGCAATTATAGTTTTTGTGTCTGAGAAGCCTGTGGCTGTCCCGTAGTTCTGGGCCAACAACTGGAGGATGGAGAAAAACCATCAAGAGCCATGAAGTGCACTAATAATGGAAAGGAAATTGTGCTTTTGCAGATTTAAAAAGCAAGGTGCCTACAGCTAGCCAGGAGTAATGGTCTGGGGTAATACCTGTGAAAAGAGTTTCTTTTTTCGACCAATAGTTTGGATGGAAAAAACTTTGGCTTTATAGTAGAAATAAGCAAGAAGAATTGAGTTTGTAAGTAGTTTCTAACCTGACTCTCAGCCTTTTAAATGACGTGTTCTTGCATAAAGCACATTGGAGCTTCCATTTTCATGTTAGTCAAGCCAAATTTATTGTAATCCAATAAGATTTAATAATCATTAGGAACTAATGAATGCCTCAGCACGTATAAGCTTGGCAGATCAGAGCCTGCCTGCTTTGCATAGTCTGTCTCTCTTTGACCAACTTGCCATTTATGTGTCGGATTGATGACTGGGGAGTTCTGTAAAACAGGTAATGATTGAATGCTCCTGAAATGTAATTTAAATAAAAACTATCTGGAACAGCCAGTGAGCCAAAGGAAAAGGCGAATTTTTGGCTTGAAAAATTGAAGTAACTTGGTGAGAGTGAAGGCAAGCAGAGCTGGATTGTCTGTGGGGAGTGCTGGTATGGTCTGAGCAGGCTTTACAGCTGAAACTAGGCAAGTTGTTAGGTAATTCTTTAGTATTTTTATTATTGCAGTAGTCAAGCTGTGAATGAGCTTTTCTGCACTGAGCTCTGTAGTTGCCCATACGTGGAGAGACTCTGTCTGGAGGATTTGTAGATAAGTCAGACATGGAAGGACAGAAGAAAAATATTGACTATGACTCAGGTTGAGAAAAGACTTTCAATGTGTAATATTTCACTTGACTCAAGAACTTTGGTTCCTGCACATGCCCTAAATGTGGGCTGGCTCAGTGGGGCCGGCTCCTGGAACCTAGGTAGCACCTGATAGGGATCCTTAACTGGTTTTCTTTAACTTCTCATTCCTGACGGAGCTGCGTGATTTCCAAAGCACTGAAAAGACTAAGGAGGGAGATGTTTCCTAGCTTGTACCCCTCTTTATGCGCTGCTGGGAGGTACCACTGCTGGGTAGGGCTGTACAGCACAGAGGTCCTTCCCAAAGGCTTTGGACTATGTTCTTTTTTCAAAAACAAAGTGTGTGAATGAGTCCTCTTTTAAAATGCTTATTCTAGCAGGGATTGCAGTGCAGCCCTTGAACAGTGGCTTGGGGATCACATACTCTCCTGCAGCGCTGAGACCTGGGTTTTACTCTTGGGTGTGGATGCTGGTGATGAAAATTCATGTCTCTTCCCCTGTGTGTGTCCCTACCAGCCTGGGTGCCAGTGAGGCTGGGCTGTTATGAAAGCTGAGAGAGAGCAAAGTGTTTTAAATCAGAAAGGGTCCTGGCTGTAGGTTGGTATTTGCTCTGAGCATGGGCTTTCCTGCATAATAGCCCCTTTCACAAGGGCCTTATTTATGTTATTTTGTGACCACTTATTGCAAATCATGCCCTTCACCTTGAATCTGCTAGAAAAGAATTGAACTTTTTCACTTCTCCTTGAAGGAGCTCCTTTTTTTTTCGGTGGAATTGTGAAGAAGTGTTGAATCAAACAGGTACAGCTATCACAAATTGATTGAAAGTAATGATAGGTGAGGGTGGCTGGTCACTGGCCGCTGTGGCTTGCAGTTCTGCTCTGTTTGTGCTTTGCCTGGTATGGGGATGTGGCAGAAGAGATGCTCTCAGGATCCAGGTCCTCCAAGACTCTCCCCAGCTCTGGCTGCCCAGCCAGGCATCCTTCTAAAATACATCATCTCCATCTGCAGGGGTGGGGATTGTCCTCACCCCAGCAGCTGATTGCACACCAAGTTGCATGCATAACCCTCTAAGTCAATTTAACACAATGGGACAGTTGTGGGAAATACATGAAGAAAAGCCCCAAAGCAGTCTAAAACCCTGTGCGATGGAGGCTTTCTGCTGGTGCTGGGAGAGAGCTATGGCATTTCAGCATGTTTGTCCCAGCAACCTAGGAGTTATTGCTGGGCATGGGAACAGATCTGAGAGGACAGTATGAAACCATGTACCAGGCCAAGGGGTTTGAATAACTGGAGCTCTTCTTTCTTCTTCTTCCAGGTGAATCCTGGTGGCAAGACTCTTGAGGAGAGGCGGTCCAGTTTAGATGCAGAAATCGACTCTCTGACCAGTATCCTGGCTGACCTGGAGAGCAGCTCTCCTTACAAACCTCGGACTCAACAGGTTAGTGGCACATTGTGTAAACAGGAGTGGGAAAGGGGCCAGCATCTGCTGCTGGAGTCAATTTGCAAACCGCTTGGTATTTGGTGCAAGCCGGCATACCAGTTCCTCCTGATAGCATCCAGATGTGGCTGTCAGTGGGGAGGAGGGCGCAGTCCCTCTGAAGGGGGCACCAGCTCAAAAACTGCTGTATCTCTGAGCGAAGGGCCTCTGATCCCGATTGTTAGATTGCCTCGGAGATTGTTAGAGAAATACTTGCAAAAAATGGCATTTCATTTTCCTTGACTTTCCACCAATAATATCATGTGAATTGAAACCTAGTCAGTTCACAAGTACTTTTTATGCTTTTATTTTCTTTTTCTTTTTTTCATTTTGTTAACTTTTATCTGTCAGGCTGCCAGACAGATCCAGATATCTGTGTCTCAAGTTGTTTTCTTTTGTTTTTATCATCTAATCAGTGGCAACGAAGTGGCTTGGATTGTAACTCAGCTGTCAGGGTGGCTGTAGCCCAGCAAGGCAGACTGGAATTCGCACTTACTCTGCTGTGTCTAGACAAGGACTGCAGGGGTGACAGCAGCTCAGCTAATTTTTGTCACTCATCTAGGTAGTGCTTGAGTGGAACTATTTAAGTTCTGGTAAGGTGTCATCTATTTATCAGAGGAAGTGGTGACACCCCAGTGGCACTTTAAAAGGACAATTCTTGAGATCTCTGAAATCACCCCAGATGTGTTTGTGCCCAGTTGTGAAGCGCCTTTGCTTCCTGAACTCATGACTGGTATCATTTCTTACATATACATGTGTCTGTAGGCATGTATGCAGCTGTATAAGAGAACAGGCTGCCCAGGGAGGGTGTGGAGTCCCCTTCTCTGGAGATTTTCAAGACCTGCCTGGATGCAGTCCTGAGTAATGTGCTCTGAGCAATCCTGCTTTAGCAGAGGAGTTGGACTGGATGATGATCTCTAGAGGTCCCTTCCAACTCTGACAGTTCTGTGATTTCGTGATTCCACAATTTCCATCCCTTCTGCAGGGACTTCCTGATAAACTCCTCTTTCATTCTAGCAGCATGTACACAGTTATTGCATAAACCTACAAACTTATCCTGGAAAAAACAATCTGATTTGGGTCGATCAGTAAAAAAGAGCAGCAACATAAGCCAGGTACAATTTTTGGTCATTTTCTCAGTGGGTTTTAATTGTTGTGATGAGAGACAAGTTTTAGCAGTGATAGTGCTTAGGCACTTCGTCGAATAACCCCTCTTCATTCTGTTTGTGAATGCGCACTGTTACTGAGAAATGCTTTACAGTGTCAAAGCACTGCAAGAGTTAACTGGAAGAGATGATGCATACTCACCATTTTCCTTGGACATGCCTATGGTCAGCTCCAGCATCTTGGTAGAGGCATGTAACTTCTGTAACCACGTCACTCAGCATTTGCAGTTTGCTGACAGTACTGCTGGCTTTCCCTGCTGCTGCTTCCTTTGCAATCAGGCATTCTCCGAATAGATTGCTTTTTTGTTTTTATTTTGTACCTATAGCATTAGTAAATAAATAAATAAATCACAGTGGTCAAATGCAGATTTCTGCAGTGTATTTGAGTTCCTGGAGCCTCAGAAGGCATAGCCCAAATTTTGGATGTGGTCTGACTCCTTAAGTTCATTAGCCTCTGAGACAATGTGTGCTGCTGGGAGCACATGCTTGTTCCTGTGGCTTTTTACCCACAGTTCATGTCGGGCTTTGAAGTCTTGTACCTGGTACCCAGGAGCAATGGGATGCTGCTGCTCCTTGGTGCATGACAGTAACTCTGCGCAATCCAGTGGGCAGAGGCAGCTGACTTTCATCTCTGGGACCAAATCCCAACTTTGTTCAGTTTATCAGACTTTTCAGGGACCCATTGGTTGATGTAATGATGTTCCATGAAAACTACAGCTACAGCAACTTCTAACTATAGATGTTAGAAAAAGAAAATGCCAGAGTTGAATGTATCATCTGTTGTAATTAAAGAGTACTCAAACAAGTCCTTGAAAGGTGGAACTGGAATGTAAAGCTTTGATATTTTCCTTTGTTTGATCTGTACTGAGTATTAAAACTGGTGAGTCATTTGATGGTCTTATAGTAGGATAATAGATTAGGCTGCAAATTGTAAAGTACTTAGAACATCAGCACGTTTATTGGATTACACCTTAGCTGACCTTCCCAAATTTATCAGGATAATGGCTGCAGATAGAAAAATAGAGTTACGACTTGTTTTCAGAGAAGACGTTTCCAGTTGTGCTTATGTGGTTAAAACATTATAATAATTTTACAGGTATACCTTGCCCTCGGGGATACTCCTATTCTGGAATAAGAAAAAAAATTATTGTTAGGTTTCTTTTTCATTATATCTTCAAAATAGTTTTTAAAGCAACATAAAATAAACTGTAAAATAGTCCTCTCTCAGTGGTGTAGGAGTGATAGCGGGATAATGACAAGCAGTTTATTTAACACACATGACCCATTGGCATAAATACACACAAAGGGAGGTTCTTTTGATCCTTGGTAAGAGTTCAGGGTTGCGGTGAGATGCACTGCCCTGGGAGATGCTTCTGAAGCAGAGGGATTTCTGCCCTCTGCAGTAGGTTTGGAAAGTCCACAGGACTTGTCAGAATGGGTGGGTCAGTCTCAGACCTGGACAATTCACCTGGGCCAGCAGATCTGCTGTTGAGAACATGGATGAGTATGGCTGCCCATGGAAGTGGTTGAGTTTCCATACCTGGAGGTATTTAAAACACATGTAGACATGGTGCTGAGGGACATGGTTTAGTGGTAACTTGGCAGTGTTAGGTAAACGGTTGCACTTGATCATCTTAAAGGTCTTAATGAACAAAAATGATTTTATGATTCTCTGCACCATCCCTATGTCGATTACCTGGGAATCACTCTGATTAACTTTATTTGTGTACTGGGCAGGTGACAAGGACATTGCCATGAGCTAAAATTGACCACTGCTAACAGAGGATTAGGAGAGAGTTTTGCACCTGGGAGTCAGCAACACCCTCTTTGTACTCCCGTGGTCCTGACTAATCCAATGCAGCTGAGCTGGGTGAAGGTAGAGGAGTCTTGCTGGCTGCTTCCCATCCCTTGGGCAGACGTGGGAGGATGCTGTTGTCCTGCAGAGCTGTGCTGCCTCCTCTCATCTGAAATGATAAGCTGGAAGGACATTTTCTCAACATAGATCCTTTACAGAGCATCAGGTTTGGTGGGAGGAGGTCCTCCTGTAAGTTTGATAGCCCAGGGTGAATCAACCCTGATGTTGCTGAACCTCAAAATGTAAAGGTTCTCTCAGGCATTGTTTCTGCTAAGTTCTTGTCTCTGCCTAGAGGCAGTTGAGAGAGTTCCCTGCAGCAGAGGTTTTCTAAGCATTGATAGTTTACTTCGTATTGATCATTAGCAACTTGCAGGTTTCAATCACCATCACCTCAGCCCAGGACTGAGCCCATGACTTGCAAGTGAAAGTCTCTCCAACTGAGTCATGGAAGCAGTCAAAAATTATTAAAATGGTAGCTATTTTCCTTTCCAAATTGTGCATATCAAAAAGAGCAAAAAATTACAAGACTTAACTGTCAACCTTAGCTACAACATTGCAGCATCTGAGGATGCTCTCTGTCATGGGATCTGGTGTAGGAGAGACCATATTTCAAGAATTCATCTGGGGCCAGAGTTTTAGAAAGGACCAAACATCACTTGAGCTTGAAAGGTTTCTGTGTGACCTTCACCAGCACGGCCAGTTCCAGCCTTCTGGTGCAGTGAATTGAAATGTAGGAGGAGACCAACATGATCTCAAAATTACCATGACAGCAATGACGTGTTAATAGATGAGCTTGCCTTAGGTACTGTTTGAAGAACTGCAGATGCACGATGAGAAAATCTAATTAATATTCTCCTCGTCTTTGGTAAAGTTTTGAAACGCTAGTGTGATGAGTTAAGTACAGAGCTCCTCTTGTGAAGCTGCAATGTGTTTTCTGTTTGCATATGACACCTTCTAAATTGCAGTAACCCATTGGAAAGCTCAGAGGCAGAGAAGCCACTGTGCCTTTCGGTATTAAAAGAAGGTTGTAGAGACGAGGTATTCGGGTGCATAACTTCCATGGATGGGAGCAGGGGCTATTCCTAAATTGGCTGAACCCTGACTGTGGCCAAACAATGCCTTATGCATGCTGTGGTCGTCTGGCTCCTCTATTAAAAGGGTATTTCCCCCAGTTTTCACCTGTTCTGCTTAAATCCTTGCTTAAGAGATGAGTGCAGCAAGGTCTTAAGGAAAAAAAACCCAAACCAACAACAACAAAAAATGAACATGCCAAATTTCAGCTCATAAAATAAATGCTTGCATTTGAAAAAAAAAAACAAAACCAAAACAAACAAGAAAACTTTGTGACTCTGGAGGGAGGGTTTCCAGCAGCAGAGGCTGTGAAAATGAAATACTGGAAATAGCAGCATTGAAAGCTCAGGATTTTTTTATCCCTGCTGTGAATTGTGTATTGAATGCTGATTGCTTTGTCCAGAATTGGACACCTACCTTCTGAAACTCTTGACTTTTAGGCCAAATTTCCAACAGATTGTCTTTCTGTCAAAACAGGACTTCGTAAGAGGTGTACCAGATAGTAATGTACCTGGTCCAAAGCTAATTAGTCTTTTTTTTGTTAAAAGCAAATACCAGGTAGCCAAAATTTATGGAGTATATAAATAGCGAAAAAAAACATGCCTTGATGGTCAAGATCAAATCTACTTGTGTATAGTTCTCAGAGGCAGCTTGATCCAGAGGGGACTGGGCTGCCACTGTGGAGACCTGTTTCATTCCTACCTACTACCACTCTGCTAAATGACCTTGAATGTAGCATTTCCACTCTGCTTCCTTTCAAAATCTCTTCCGTCCTTTTAGCTTGGCAACCTCTTCGGTGTGATTTTCCTCTTACTGCCTATATGTGGGGCCTCTAGCAGATTGAAACCTTGGTCTGGGTTGTAGGCTTTTAGGTGAGGTGGTTGTACAAATAATGAAAAAGAAAAAGAAATTATTTTTTTCCATCTAACAGATGGGGAAAATGAAGGCAGAGGTAAGTGAGGGGTCTAAGGATTCATGCCTTTGTCACTGCCTCTGTTTCATTGCCCCCAGTATTAGACATATGCCACTATTCAACGCTGTCAGCCTGTGTGGATGATAGTTTGAAGGGAAAGCAGCTCCTTCTCAATGTGAGCTGCAGAACAATAAAAAAGTAAAGTAAATTAAATTAAAAAAAAATCAGGGATACATTTTCATTAAGTTCCAAACATACTGGGAAATAATGTCTTCTAATGACTGGAATTTAAAAAGGATTTAAATGTTTGACAGCGTTGGTTGTTATTCTATTGCTTCTTTTGACAACCAGTTGGGGATAACAAAAGCAGTGAAAAGGCAATGGACATATTTTCTTCAGAGTGATGGGACAGGACTGAATGGTTTCAACTGTAGGATGGTAAACCATGAAACAAGGCAAAATGTTGAGTGCTGAAGACTCCTAGGAGTGCTCTTCCATATGCATTTCTTATTTTAGTGCCCCACATCAGGAATGCATGGCTAAGAGTTCGGGCATTTTATCTTTGTTTACGTGGAGCTGTATCCCCAGCCATGACCGAAGCCTCCTACTTGGCAAGGCAACACATTCCCCAAGCACTGAAAAAAACCCCCTACAATTGCTTTTGATTTGGGCTGTGGGATCAACATTCAGGCTCTGTGAAAAATGGTTTGCTGAATCTGTATTCATAACAGCCTGTGCAAATTTACTAGTCCAGGCTGAGAGTCTGATTTCCTTGTCCATGTTATTTGGCTGAGCCTGGCTTGTTAGGTTGGTAGGCTCCAAAAGGATTTTGCAAGCACAGCCTGTGGCATATTTGCTACCATCCTAGTTGTTGTCAGGAATGTTTTTCTTTCTTTTAAGACAGAAAATTTAGGGGCATGTGCAGATTAAGATTAATTTGGCGGGTTCAGAATTAATTCCCCCCTCCTGTAGCGTTTATATGACACAGAGAGTTCGTGGTTCCTGAATTACAGGGCTCAGGGGGATTCAGCTGTTTCAGGTGTTCAGAATCGAGCTGTGTCTTTTTTGATGCGATTTGGGCTGAAATTGACAGCTTAGCTTCTGTTGTCTTCAGTTATGATATCTGGGGTAAATTAAAGTGCCCAACCCTCCTTCTGCTGGCCTGAGCACATCTAATCTGTGGGCATCTGCATAGCCATGCCAAAGAGGCTTCTGAGTCCAGCAGCACGGCGTGGTACCTGGGCAGTGCTTTCCCAGCAGCAAGGGAGGGGCTCTCTGTATTTCTTCACTTGCGTTCTGTGCATTTTGGGTTTTGTGGGCTTTTTAATCTCTTTGGTTGTGAGCCAGAAAGGCTTGTTGGGAATAAGCCCATTTGCTGAAACTGAGGAGCATCCTCTGTCTATCCTAAAATGTTGATGACACTTTAGTAGGACCATCCAGATTCTCCAGAGCTCTGTGCTACACAATGCTTTTCATGAAGCCTGTGAGTTGTCACCATTTCCTCACTGACTTGGATGGCTCGTAAGGACACCGAGGGATGACAGTGTCTCATAGAAGTGTCCCCAAGCTGGTGTTAAGCTGCTGAGCTCTGATGCTTGTAGCAGGATGGGAGGGCTTATGCAGGCTCACCACAGCGCTGTCAGTGAGGACTGTTCTCAGAGGGCTGTGATACTTTTGCAGTAGTCACAGACATCAGGAATCTCACAGGCTGTTTTAAAGATAGGGTTGCCTTTTAGAGCTGCACTTCTGCTCCTGGCTGCAGCGCACTGGCTTTGTGCTGTTTGAAAAATCCGCTTGGATTACTTAAAGTAGAAAAGGAAGCGTCCCATCTGGAGCAATTTCAGTGGGTTCCTCCCAGTGCTTGAGAAACAAAGCCTGTACGTCCATGGAAATTGCCTCCTGCAGTTCCCCTCCAACAGCAGAGTGAAATTCCCAACACATGTGGGTGGTGTTTGAGGTGGTCTGAAGTTGGAGCTTTCTAGGAGCACCACTTCAGGCTTGCTTGCTGGGAGCGGGGCATGTCTGTCATGCTGTCCCCAACAGGCCTGGGGCAGGGGCAGGCGGGCAGGGGAGCATGCACAGGGCAGGGATATTCAGCCATGTACGTGCAAGTTGAGAGGCGCTGCCAACAGATGATTTCATGTATGCTTGGATTTGGCCTTTCCCTACAAGAAGGGGAAACCTTCCTGTACTCATCAGCTCCAGCCGGCAAACTGACGCTGCTCTGATTAGCAGATGCTCGAATTGGTTGCATCTGCTGGTATGTATTAAACCTTAATCCTTTTGATAAGAGCATGTCCGTGAAGATTTTTAAAGAAAGTTTTCTGAGATTCCAGATTATCAGCTTGTCACAGATGAACAGGATAAGAGTGACCTTTGTGGGATATTATTTCTTCCTCTTGTACTATCATCAGAGTGAAAATAAAGCAGCACTGCTCCTGCTGTTTCTTTTTTCTGCTATATAATCAAGTTCACAGAAATCTCAGTGAGGTTTACTTTTCCCCTTTCTCTTTTTTTTTGCATCCGTTTGGATTTTCTGCCTACGTGCTTGGCTACAGCTTTAGAAGACAGCTAGTGTTGGATAGGTTGGTCTTAAAATCTGTGCAGGCATCTCAAATTTGTGTATGGATAAAGATAAACATTTACTTTGGGAACAGTGATAAAAAGCAAATAGTACCTCATAATTTGGTCATTTTCGCTTCTGCATTTGTTGTGAGTGGGTGAGCACTGGGCTCATACTCTCTAAAGCTGTTCAAGGCCTTCTACCTATTGTTATATTTTGGTTTCTATCTTTTTCCCTGCAATGGAAAAAGCTGCTGTAGACCATCACCTCAGGAAGCCTGTCATCATTTCCCCATCCTTGTTTTTTTGGCACTGGCTGTGGTTTGGCACTCATCTCAAAGGGACCCGGCGGGCTTCACAAGCTGTCCATGTGTCCAGCCAGCACAGAGCAGCCGCCTCTGGGGCAGAGACCTGCCTTTCACAGGGACGTGCTCTCTGGCTGCATCCTTGCACGGGTGGATGCATCTGAGTGCTTCAGCGGCATTAGATTTACCACCACGACAGCAGCCCTGTGAAATACGGAAGCGTGCTTGCTATTTCATGGGCGAGGGACGAACAGAGGCACTGGGAGATTAGATGGTTTGTTTTGGGCACGGGTCACCAGAGGAGCTGAAGCCGGACCATGGGCACCCCATCACAAATTTATCCTTCTCTCATGGCATGTGTGAGTGGATGGGCAGAGAGTACGTGGGAACATTCCCTGTCCAAGAGGCTCTGGAAGGATCTGAGGTGTGAGGAAATGCATCTGCTGCTGTCCTGGAGTGTGTGAACCAAGCAGGGTCAATACATATCTTCTGTGAGAGGTGTTGCTTGACACTCAGCTCCAGTTTTGTGATCTACAGGCAATAGATTTCTTGATGCACTGTCTTGCAAACAAACCCTGAAAGATTCAGACCCTCAGGTCTATGTCCTGGACCTGTATCATCACTCTCCGATCTCACCAGCAGCTTGGAGGTGGGAAGTTGTTCTCCCCACCTGCATACAACTGGAAGGAACTGTATGAAGTTGAACTTGGCACAAATTGGTGGTGTCCCCACGCATGCGGCAGGCACTGGCCTGCACGCTGCTTACCAAGGGAATAACTGGCACGTTTCAAAATGTAAACATAGTTGATGAATTCTTCTCAGCCAGCATCCATCAGTGGCCGGCAGTTGGTTCCTCCCCACATACCATTTGAGTCCAGTGGCTGCTTCTAAGTGGGCCTGAAAGAATGGTGTATGTATGCAAAACTCAGTGGCTGGAGAGGCCGCGTATCTTGGGAAGCTGCAGAGTGGTGCTGGCTGTCCTCACTGTGGCCCGTAGGCTGGCCCTTCTGCACACGTGCGCAGCCATCTCCGAGCCTGCTGTGTGTCTTGCAGGCAGCCTGAACTTTTGCTCTTCCAGACTGTGCTTTAACCAGGATCTCTGACCTGAAACACAGATTGTTTGGCTGACATGCACAGATAAATGCCAAGGCTAATACTAGGAGGAGAAGGGAAGCAGGAGGGGCAGGGGTGGTGGGGGAGAACAGGAAGGGTCAACGTCTGCTGAAGATGCAAGCCACAAGTCCATAGGAAATTAGGCTTCCTTTGCTCTACTCTTAATGGTTTCTGTTCCTTTTGTGTTGACTTTTTCTCTTCTCTGCACCAGAGGAGCCAGCTGCACTTCCCTCCCTGTTAGGGAAAGGAAGTAGTTCAGAGCAACTTTCAGAAACCACCTGCATGGCAATGAATCACTCGGTGCTTTTCTCCCACTGTGACCTGTGCTGGACACCTTCTTCAGGCCGTTTCCACCAAAATGGGAATGTTAACTTTGTGATGTGTGCCTTACACTCACAGCAAGGAGAGCATTGCCTTGATATGCCTTCGGAATGTCTTGAATCCACCCAGAGACCACTGAGGAGCAGGCATAGATCCTGCTGATGTGACACAACGTTGAGTTGTGCTCTTTAAAAGAGAAGGGCAACTGACTACTGCAGTTGCACTTTCTATTGAAAGGTGAAGCCTAAAACATGCCTGGGAGCCCTAGCATTTAAGTATGGCCTTCACAAGTTTGTCTTGGTTCCTTATTGGTGCCTGTTTCTGCGAGGACTTGCAGCTTTTTGTACATTTATCCTTGTAATGCCCTGAGGAAGGAGGGCTTTGATTCTTCCTTCTTCTGCAAATGGAGAGATGAAGCACAGAGACCCTGCAGCTTGTTGTAAAACAGGGCTTTGGACACACATCGGTGATGTTCTGGGATAGTGTTATCATTCACTGGTCCATCCTGTCTTTCGTGGTCTGTTTTCACAAGGGTCTATCATAGTGGGGAGAGCAGACCACTCCTCAGAACCCTTGCTGGACAGTCCAGAGGCAGAGCAGATCTGTTCCTGGCCTAATTTCAGGGAGAGCTGCCTGGAAGAATCCAGAAGATCCCTACGGAAAAGTGGGATGAGCTGGCCATGCAGTTTCTACATTAGCCCCTGCTACCAATGCATAAATAAACATGATACATTTATAGTCTGAACATATCTCGGGATTGTTGCAAGATGTTCCTACTTCAAAACCGTTAACCATTAAAGTAAGAGGCAGATGCATCTGTGGATGGTTTAAGGGGCTGTGTCTATATTTTCTCTTATTGATTACCTTTTGCCTTCCTGTCTGGAACCTTTTGAGAGATGACTGCGGTGCTGAGATGCATTGTCTCTTTCTGTATATTAAAGTTGCCTTGGCTAAAAAAAAACCCAACCCACACCCAGCCCATATCTGAAAGCTATGAATTGATAGATCCTTGCTATAGTGCTTCAAATAACTGTAAATTACTCCAGGCTGTTATAGTTTCATTGTAAGGAAGTTCCTTCCTTGACTCAGGCTTCTTTGCATCACAGTAAAAAGCAATTAGGTGACGTACATATTGTGGCTTGGAAGCACTTAAAATTTTCTCAGCCTTATGTTGTCAACTTTTGCTCAATAGCAGGCTTGTGGACTGTGTCACTGTGCCTGTGTTAGCATATATTATCACCATATGGTGTTTCAATAGTGAATAGGAAACTTCTATGAGTATGTAAAAGAGGATGAAATGGAAAAAAATATTCCAGCAAGATAAACCTAACATGCTGCTGCGCAGCTGAAAGTGAGCACTCTAGCTAAATACTGTTTCTATGGGAAATCAATAATGCACTGGTCCAATGAATACTACTGTCTTCTCTCACAGATCTAAAAACAAACAAACAAAAAACCAAATGCAAAATGGACATGGCCAGAAAAAATGAGATTTTGATGCAGTTGTTATAAATACTTCTGCCAATGTTTGCAGTGTGAGACCAATTCCTCCCTGCCCAAGCAAAATATTTAAAGTCTCACAATGAATTCTTTGCTTGGAAAGAAGTAGTTCCATGTGCATAAGTGCAGCGAGAGCAAAGGCAGTTTTTATGGCATTATGTTTAAAGACAGATAGGGTTGTTGAGATCCTCTCATCTGGTTGTTAGCATAGCCCAGGTCAGAGACTTAGCTATCTTGTCATAACTAGCACCAGTGTTTATCTTTGGGTTGACGAGAGGCTGGGGAGTGTTACCCACTCTGGAGTGATTTGTAAGAAGTCGATGAGAGCCCATTGCTGTCCCAAGGAGCTCCGCGCCGTGAAGAATTGCTGTCTCGCATACCAGCAATCACTCCAGTCATCCTAGGTGCTCAGGTAATTTTGATTCTCTCTTCCAAAACCATTAACTTCTCCTAGGAGAATTCAAGAAAGGTCGGAGGCACAGTTCTGTCTCCATCCGGCAGAAAGCTGGGGTGCAACATGCAGTTTCAAGCTGTGATTATCAAGATGGGAAGAGAGGGTGTTGGGGCTGGTTACTGTGCTGGCTTGTAGAGAGACCAGCTGTGAGTTACCTGCCGTACCAGTGCATGTTAACAACATTTTGTGAAAAGCGATGGATAAGCCACTGTTGTTCAGCTGGGGTTTTTCAAGCACTGTGTGGTTCATCAGGGAGATAGTACAAATATTGTACTGAGCTCCTCTTTTTCTGGAAACATTTTGATTGGAGTCCACATGAGAGGTTAATGTTCAAAGTGCAAGACCAGGGGATCTGGCTGTGGAATAGGGTGGCCACAAAGGTCACGGTGTTTTATGAGACTCCAGTGACAGAGAGCTGCTACCGTGCACAAGGCAGCGCTCTCCACTTTGCACAAAAGCCATGGAGATACTAAAAAGAGAATACCAATCATTAAGTGCATCTTCAGGGTCAATGTAGATCACTGTTAGGTTTTAGAGGTATCTGGAGGATCCAGCACCCCAAAGCAGGGCTGTGTAACACTGGAAATCATCAAGCTTTTTAGCTTTTTTGGCAAGACTTGCCTTTGACAAGACTCGGCTTTGGCACCGTTGAGTAATGTGGTCATTTCTAACTAATGGCAATAAAACTTTAGAGAACACCTGCTGTTTCTATATTAAACATATGTGTGCGTGCTCATGTAAAATCACAAATGCATGCAGGTCTAGAGAATACAATTTGTATTTGGCATCTTTCCTACAGATTGTATTTTAGAACACCTTAAAGTCTTCCTGTAAATAAAATAATTTCAGAATTGAGCTCATTAATGAAGAGAAGGAGATGAGGTAAGGTACAAAGGTTAAAGGGGTGGTGGGGGGGGTGGTTTGGGGGCTATTTAAAGGGAAACAGCCATTTGATGAATTTGATCATTTGCTGAGTGTACTCAGTGATTTCTCAAGAGGACATAGGAAAAACCTCAGGAGACTGTCTGCAGGATAGGGGCAGCACGGAGCTAAAAATGAAATGATGGGCTGGTCGCTTAGAAAGTATAAATGGAGGGAACATCTGAGGATCTCTGGCTCTTTTGCTTATGAGCCAGTGCTGGATTATCCTCTATAATCAGTGCTTTCCCAGCCCAGTTTCCAATAAATTAAATGTAAATATCTTGTTGCTTTCTTTGGGTGATTATTCCAGACTGAAACATATACAGCTGCTAAGAGCTATTTGACTTCAGCATTTCCTTGCTTAATTTAATCTCCTTGTTCTGAGTGAGGCTTCATATGTGTGTCCACTCCTGACATGCGGATGCATTCATTTCTCATACCATGTCTATACATAGAGTACAAGGAGGTTGAAATTCCCCAGTACAAAGCTGCATTAAAAGGACTGACAGACTGGGTCTGTAATATGCCTGACCTGACAATTAAGCAAACTTATTACCGTGTCAGCCTGCCAGATGGATCATCTACTCATGTTGTAACGTGTATTGCTTCTGAATGTGTTGGAGTGCAGTTTCCTATTTTATGTTTGTTAAGCTGATAAAGGGAGAGGGAAGAGACAGTTTTATTTGATCTAAACCCACTCGTTTCAAGTGTGTTTAATGATAGCAATATGTGACAGATAAAATAAAATCCTAGGCCCTGGTCCATGTTTATTTTAATTTCAAGCAATGGGGAAAGATGGAAGAGATAAAATTTTAGGCTAAAAATGTATCCTGTTGTAAAACAGAAGTTTGAGTCCTGAAGAGGCTTTGCTTGCTGTCTGCAGGACCCTCAGATTTGTCCATCAGAGCCTTGCTGGGTAGGGGTCTGGGGCTTGGTCTCTGAAAGAGTTTGGGTTGGACAGCTCAAGATCAGCTTTTCTAATTGTTTCCTCTAAGTTTATTAAAGATATTAAGATACTTAAAGAGGGGAGGAAAGAAATACTCAGTCTGAAGCATTTATCACTAACCTGGACTTTCTTTTAACGTAGTCCCATCCTGAACCCAAGCAGGAGGTGAGTTCCAGACCTCTCACCTGCTGTTTTGTGACCTTGGCAGAGCCATCTTGTGTCTCCAGGCTGCGCTTCTCCTTCTGTTAAATAGGAATAAACCCATTTCTTTGCCTGTCTGCTCAGTGTAAGGTGTTTGGGTGAATACTCAGTACCTGGTGCAGTGAACACGTGTAGGTAATGTTGTGCTATTTGCAATCTGTAGCATTTTCATCTGGACCTCTAAGGCTTTCTTCTCTCCACTCGTGTGTGACTGCACCATGGGTGGACTGGGATAAATTGTCTCTCTCCGAGGTTTGTTGAGCATAACCTTGCAAATTTGTGCAGCTGTTCTGCTTTTCTGTGTGGCTAAGCTGGCACAGCTATGGCCAAAGCAGGTGCCTCTGTGTCTTTGAAATACTTACCAAGGTGCTGTTCTCAATTTTCAAGCTGTTCTATGCTTGAACACCTTAAAAACTCCCTATAAATCTAGACCAAGTCCCTCACTCTGCTAATGCATCCCTGAGGAGCAGTATGCTCACGACGCACGGCAATGTGAAGAAGATCTTGTTTTGTGAAGATGTTGGATCTGGCTTCCCAAGTGGGATGTTGTGTCCAGCAACTGGGAATTTTTCCTGCAGGCAAGTGCAGTCTGGTGTGAGGGAAGCCATAAAGATTTGTGCTTAGGGCCGCCATCTCCTTGGAGTTGCATTGTCCTGTGTGGACATACAGGTGCATCTAGCACATGCCATTGACCAGCCTTCCATTACTTGGACTTGGAAGACTATTCCTTGGGGAATTTTTAATACTTTATTTACCTGCCAAGTTCTCTTGAGCGTCTTACATACTGGCTGTTGTAAAGACCCAGCTTCAGCTCTGGCTTGGTTTGTTTGATGAAAGCATTGGTATCCTGCTGCCTGGACTCAGATAAATGCTTTTGTAATGTTATAGGACATTGTAGTCTGCAACTGAACTCTAAGGAAAATCATATCTTGAGTGCACTCAATAAAGTACATTTTGTCCCAAATCCTCTCATTCTAACGTTAGTCTACTGCTGTGTTTTTGCAGAGACAAAAGTAGCACAAGTCTGGTTTCTTTAAAAACTGCCTGCCTAGATCAGAATTCGGAATTTCAGCCGTGGCTTTTTGGTATCTTTCTGTTAATTGTCAACATGGATAGGCCTCGAATTAAGAACCTGAGGTTGTCCATCCTGGGTCAGAAGAATCATTACTCCAGCTCAGTGTCATTTCCAGTAAATACCAAAGAAAGAAGATGAGCGGTGCAAGTTCATAGCAAAACTGACCCAGCATATTTCCTTTTATCAAAGAATTTGCTGTTCACAGAGATTGGCTTGATAAAAATTATGTGTGCCATAATACTCAATCAGGGATTTTTCCTCCATCAGATTATCCAATTGCTTTATGAACTAATGTAAACTATTGGAATTCAAAGCATCCAATGGCAAAGGAGTCCCATGTAGGTAGGGCAGACCCACCTTCTATTTTTTCCCTCTCCCTAGGGTTGTTTCATGATGCTTCTTTCTAGCACTGGAAGAGACAGAACAATTATTTGTCATGTTTGTACCACTCAAAGCTTTAGTTGCCTCTTTTCAAGGCTGAAAACTTCTGGTATTCTTAGTTGTTTCAGGACAGTTTGAGAAATGAAGTGCAGTATCCATTTGGTTTTGATCAGGTCCTGCTGTCTGACTGCAAACTAGTGAGTTTGAGTGCCAGAACAATGGAAGTGACTCCTGGATCTGTTATTCCTATGTACTTACTCTGAAGCAGTGGATTAACTGTGGATTTTGTTTGTTAGGGATGAAGCCTGTGATCCTGCTGTTGACTTTGAGAAGAAGTAACTTCCTGAGAGCCCTGCTTTTTCAATTTTTTTCTGCAGTGATTGTAAGGTTAAACAATTTGACTAGATTTTGACCCCTTTGCCAAGGTTTTTGCATGATGGTTTTGAAAAACGGTATCCACGGTCGCTCTGATGCTCCCAAATGTGAAGCGGTAGGAGAATACAAGGCAACTGACTGGGGAGAGGTCTCATGCAGCCACAGTACTTCAGAACTAAATGGGATCTGTTGTTTTCCCTTTCCTTCCAGATTTCTGATGTCCCCTGTTTTTTCAGTAAGATTTTGAACTGTTCTAGCAGTAAGCTTCCCATCTGTAAACCAGAGATGGTAATAATCACATATCCCACCTGGCTGTCTGACTCCAGAAAGGATTTTCAGATCTTCAGCTGAAAATTCTTCTGCAAGCACAAAATATGGTTTTGCCAGCTTATGTAAAAAATTGTCTCTTAGACTGAAAAATCAGTATATCAAACACTTTTATTTCTATAAGGGAATTGAGCATCCAGCTCTTCTAAATGTGTTAGCTAATGCTTTGCATTAGAGGTTGTGTACTGCTAATTTAATTTCAAGTTTTATGCAGCGAAGGAAATGTTGAGTGTGCTTTCGTGATTTATACTATGATTTGATCAGTGGGCTAACAGTCTGGTGGATATTAACTTTCAGAAACACCTAAGAGTTCGATACATTAGAGAAGAATAAGATATGTACTGGAAGCTGTGTATGGTTTTATTGCTAAAGCTAAATTCAAACTTGAGCTCATTTGGGCTGAAATAATTAGCACTTCTCCAGCTCTTTTTGTGTCTTCCAAAACTACTCTGTACAACCAGTATGAATCTAATGTGCTCTGCGTTATTTTTCTGCCTTAATATGGGGACCTGTAGAGACAGAGAAAGCTCTGTATAGAAAGTATTGTAAAGTGAGGGAGGGAGCCCAACGAAGCTAATTATACAGACACTCCCACTCTATTACCCTTTAGAGAAATCGAGCCTAACATTCTGCTCTTAAGCTCGTTAAACTATTCTTTTTGGGTGCAAGGATCTTATTGAGGGAATAAAATAGCTACTCTGTGTAATCAGAATGGGAATTGGAGCAGATCATTATATTTACTCATTTGATTAGCCATAAAATAGCTACTGAAGCCCCCATTTTAAATCTGCTTAGCAATTGTGCAGCAGGGCAAACTCGGTGTTTTAATTAGAAAAGAAAAGAAATTGCGGTATTTTTTTATAAGTAATAAATACATAAACACATGCGCGTTGTGATCCTGTTTATGTAAATAACCTCTTCCCTGTGGGTGTTCTTGCCTCCTAATTGTACAGGCTCTGTCGGCTTCCAGCTGCAAAGAAAAGGGGAATGGAAGGTTCTACTTTGAAAAGCACAATGTTTGGGACTTAAAATCCAGCTGAAGAGATTTAAATTAACCAAAAGGGAAAAATTGCTATAGGAGGGATAGGTTAACGGCAGGAAAAGATGTTGTGGAGAAATGGTAGGTTCTGGGTTATTGGAGGGGCTTTAGGTCCAGTCGTGCAAACATCTCTCAGGAACAGCTTAGGCAGGGTCAGTCCTACCTTAGGGAGAGGAATGTATTGAACAACCTCCAGTGGTCCCTTTCAGCCTGTGAAGTTCGCTTAAGAAGGATGAGCCCATACTGCATCACCAAGGGCTTGCCTTTGACCAGCTCCTGTTCCCCAAGGGAGCTGAAGTTTCACGCGTGCTCAGGCAGGGGCATCTTTGAGACCTCCACGTCCCCAGCTGCATTGTGGTCACTGGCCGCCTTGGTGTGCAGCAAACAGCTGAGGATGCCCTGCTCTCTCTCAGTGCCCTGCCACTGATCTGTCCATAAATGCTTGGAAATGAGCCATTACTGAAGGTTTCATTTTCTGGCTTCCTTTGCAATCTGAGGGACTTGTGAATCAGAGCAGATGTTCCAAAGGCAGCAAGCATCTCTGTCGCCACTGGTTTCTCTGTTCAAGATACTCACTGTCTGAATGTTTCTTAAGCATCTAATATGCCTTTAGGAAGCTCAACAGCTGTGAAAATATTTTCAGCTTTTTATTTATTTACTTGCTTTTAAGACAACCTGAAACAGTGAAATAGCTTGGTTACAGGGACCAGACTTGTTTTGAAAGGCATTTAGACTGTATGGGGAGTGATGACTACTGGCAAGTGTGTGTTGTACTGCACTACCTTTGTGGATCACTGAAAAATTCATGTTAATAGTGACAATAATAAAACCATTCTTGTGGTGGTGTTGCCTGTGGATGATACGGCCTTTGGGCATCAGGAAGGGGCACCATAGTGCTTTTGTATTACAATTGCAAGGGCTGAAATAAGTATATAGCCTGGTGACCTTTTTCATGGACAAATTCTTCAGTATTGCCTTTTTGTTCATTGATTTAACTGGTGCCCAGGATTAAGACCTACTTGCAAACAGCCAGAAATACTATTGCATTGAGAAGTCATCTCCAGAGAGGCCTGGAGCATTTCCCCCAACATGTGCCGTAGGGACTCAGAAGGAGCCACTTCAGGGAAAGAAATGCCAGCACTGCCTGTTCTACATCTGCCGAGGAAGACGTTGGTGCCTGGGATTGTTACTCTGGCATTGCTCCACAGCATTAAATTGTATAAACAGGACATTGGAGAGTCAAAAACAAACAAACAAACAAAACCACAAAACCAAACCAAAAAGCAAACAAGAGCGGTTATTTGGCTAAGCATACCATTAGATATACCTTCACAGCCAAGAGAACAAGCACCCAACTGTAAAGGGGTTAGAAGCATACTGTAAATTTTAATGAGCACCTAATTATCTTTTTAGTGTGGCTGGGACACCTGCAGTTGGATGGGGCTGTTCTGCATTGCCCTGCATCACTGTAGGCACCTCAGGGCCCACCTGGCTGGCAGGAGGAGCAAGGTCTAAGGGGGAAAAGGGAGGCTGCATGGTTTAGTTTGTGCTTGATTGTGACAGCGAAGGTATTTAAGGCCTCTCTGTGGATTGCTGCGCACCTGTAGCGCCCATGGAAATTAATGGAACACTTGGCATCGATGCCAATTCTTCTCCATTCCTTTCCAACCGTGAGCTCAGATCCTTTCCATGGCACAGGGATGGAGGGGAGCCCCAGTCCAGTCTCAGGAGCGCAGTATATGCAGAACAACCGGGCGAGTGACCATGCAAGAGGAGCATTTCTCCTGTAACGCACAGCCTCTCTCTCCCCCCTGCACACACATCCCCTCCTTGATATGTGCCTTTCCGAAGTGAGCAGCTGCTTTGCGCCCCAGGGAAGCGGGGATTGTGTTTAGAGCACGTCTGCGAGTTGCGATTGTTGGACCGGATCAAGCTGTCGCTGTGTCACTTAAATGTTACAATCTCTCAAGCTGTCACGATGACTTTTAAATTGAAGCAAAGGTGATGGCTTCCTTTTCACATCAACAGTCGCGCCATTTCCAGAGCTGCACATTCTGGCACTCTGCCGTTCTCTGCCTTTTGGTTTTGAGCATTTTTACCCACCCACCCACTCACCACTTCCTCCTCTCCTGGGAGGCCACGGTCAGAGCAGGACACACAACTCCGTGCTTTCAGGCATTTCCAGCCAAGAGCCTAACTTTTCTTAGTAATTTGGTGTGATTTGCATAGGATTCTCTCCCTTCCAGGGAAAAGTGTACTCCTGTAATCTGATCTAAAAGGCCTCCTAAAGGAACTATTTAACTATTTCTCTAGAAGTATGTAATAAATTTCCCAGGAGGACTGGTGCTTTTCTACGTGGTGGGGGAGTGAGAAAGTATTTAGTGAGATTTCCCAAGAGATGAGCCTGAATGTGTCTTATTCTGTAGACAAATCTGCTATTATTGCTCATTGCAGGGACATGTAGCGGTACAGAGAGGCTGTTTTGGCTTTGCCACTTCAGAAAGGGCTTCCTTTTCTGGAAGAGCTGATCTCACTAATGCCTGTGTTGTGTCCAAACAGTCGGGTACCTCATCTCAGGGAGAAAGTGTTGGACTAGCTTGCTGAGATGGTCTTCCATAGGCTGAATGAGCTGCCCTCATGCAATCCCACCAACATACACAGAGCTTTGTGTTGTGAAACAAAGGCAAGGGCACAGCCATGTCTGTACATGTCCAGCTGTAAATGTTGGGATGTCTCTGTGGATTTTTTTCCAAAGGCTGTGTGAGCTGTGTTTTGGCATTTACAAAGCAATAAGATTGATGCGTGAGTTTATGTGACAGGCAATGGAGAATTCATTGTACTCCTAGTGAATCCATCAAAAGTTATTGGTCTCATGCTAATCCCTTAAGACCCTGCCTAGGCCGGAGCAATACCCACCAGGAGCCCGATGAGCCCCGAGGTTATGGTACGCTCCTGCTCCTGATCTGGTTGTAGTGTTGGTTCCTTTCAGATGAAGCACTAGTGGGTGAGGAGACAGCGACTTGCAGTAAGGGCAGGTGAAATGCCTGAGCTGCTCTGGCATCTGGGTACTTAGATGCTGATGTTTGAGCTCATAGTTGCTGAGATTTGGGGTTGGAGGAAAAGCACCTCAGATCTCGAAAGCTATGGGAAATTTGGTCTTTGGCATCTGAGTAGGAAAATGTGTGGTATTCAGTATCCACGAGGAGATTTGCACTCAGTGAGGCATCGAGCTAGAGAAGCTGAAGAGTATGATCTTCTGTCTGTTTTAAGGCAGGGATATCACTGCCTTGTAGCTAGCAAAGGTAGCACTTTGCAAGGGATGTCCTACCCCAGGCTAAGCTGGGAGCTGAGCAGGCTGCGGGCTTTGTGGAGCTGTCTGGGTGCAGGAAATCCCAGAGCCCCATTTCAGACCTCTCACAAAGGAACAAGTCATCTCTGCTTCTGGGTTGGTGACGTAGTTGAGTTTCTCCCTGGCCTTTGGGTGCCCACCCTGGGGTCACCTCCAGTTTTGGATGAGCAAGAGATGAAATGGAAATGCCCTCCTGCTGGCAGGAGTGGGCAGTGACTAAACTCACTCTTGTTCCAAGCACTTCCTTGATATATTAATGCTGCATGGGGGGAGCGACTACTTCTCTGAAGCCCTTTGGAGTCTGCCCATGCGGCATTTCTGTCTGTGTGTCCCTCTCCCATTCAGGGCTGGTGGAATGACTAAGTAGTGCTGACGGCATTAGTTGTTGGCCTGTATTAATTATTTCCGCGGGTTCTATTTACTTGCATGTTCCCTATGGGAATGCTGTGCATACAGATCACAGCAGCACTTAATTTTATTGCAGTGAGTGGCTGAGGTTGGGGAAGGGGAGGGGGAAGAGGAGAGAAAGGGTCGTGTATGCGTCAGCCCTGTCAGGCTTTTCCTTCTGTTTCATTTGTGCTGAGGTTTTTATTATCATTAAGCCGATTGTATCTGTGGCACAAAGGGCTGAGTTACCTCGGTAACCACACTAGCTGGGATGGTAATCCATTTATACCATCACTGCTCAGGTCTGATTAAATTAGCATGCTGATGACGTAAATGCTTAGCTGTGTGATGCTGACGAGGCTGCTCCTAATAGGAACTCTCGCCCTTACATTTATTCTCATTTATTTCATGAGACCCCTGCAGGAAATGTACAGAAATAAGGCTACAGATGATTGACTCTTGTTTTCAGAACAACTTGTGCTGCTAGCAACAGACAGCGCTTTATCTGAATGCAGCCGGCAGCCGGCACATTTTGCCTTGTTTCCTCCCGCTGCAGAATTCCCCACGCGGCCCTGCCGAAGCAGAGTCCCGGTCTCGATCCCTGCTTGCCATCTGCCACCGCAGCAGCGGGAGCAGCTCCTCTGTCTGGTGATTTATTTCCAGACACCGCTACAAAAGAAATAAAAAGGGTAATAATAAAAGAAAAGGAACACCCTGGTTCTTTACTCCCTCTTGTGAGTTTCTTGCAAACATAGACATCCTTTTACTCATTCGAAACAAGCCAGTTATTTATGTCTGAATTTTCATCATTGAACAATAACTTCAGTGCTAGTGTTTAATACCATGTGGATCAAATGCTTTCAGCATCTTCTGTCCAGCCCCCTTGAGGGAAAACACTGACAACTGCATGATCACATAGCTGTGCCTGTTGTTTGATGAAGTGGTGAGAACAAGAGGACCGAGAGTTGCTGAAACTCCTGGCTTCCCTTCCCAGCCCTGCCTCTGATTTACTGGATGAGCAGACTTTGGGGCAGGGAGCTTCCTAGCGGGCTCATTTGGGCTCCCGGGACTTCAGGTTTTCATCTGTGAAAAGGGAATTAAGAAGGATGAAAAGGATGCTTGCTTTTTTTTTTGCCTTTTTTTTTTTTTTTCAGGAGGCATGGGAGCAATTAAGTGCATTTAACTTCCAAAAGTATTTGGAGATCCTCAGGTGGAAACTCTGAGGTTCTGAACAATTTACCATTTTAATTGTCAGGTTTGATTTATCCAGTCAGAATAGAAGGATTTAAAAGGAATTTTTGAACAAAAGCAGTTTCAGGATGGAGGACTAAAAATGTAATAAATTTTAAGTAGCAATAAATAGTTTGGCATTTGCCCTGGAGTGGGAGCAGATGTGGCTGCACAGAAATCACTGGAGCTACACCTGCTTTGAGTCGGATTTGGATGCAGAAATCTGTTATTTGTGAAATAAAGAGCATAGTTTTGAGACACAAATACGATGGGGCCAGCAGGGTCATTTCCTGGGCCTGCAAATTGTCATCTAGAGCTCACAGGGCTTTTCTGTGGGAATGCTGGGGGAAAGGGATGGCATTTGGGTCCCTCTCCCTATGTTTCTCCCAGTCCTGATTGCCCTCCTGGGGAAGTATTCAGCTCTTGGGGGACCCTGCCTAAAATGTCAAGCTATTGCTCTGTAAAGATGAGAGGCACTGAGTTTGTCAGTGGCAATGCTTCACCTGCCTGGCAGCCAGCGGAGCCGGAGCATCCGGATACTGCTCCAGTTGCTTAGTGCCCCCTACTCAGCGGTGGGGAGCAGCCAGGACAGGGATGCTCCTTCCTGCACCTCAGTCTGCGTGTAATGCATGTGTGTTCCAGCCATGGCCCTGCCAGCACCATGCTGAGATGTTGGCTTTGCTCACCAGCCTCCTTGCCGGAGCAGGTCCACTTCATTAATGAAGGTATTTCGAAGGGTTTGATTCTACTTCTGGCTCAGTTCACAGCATCCTTCTATCGAGACCTCCTGCTCCTATAGCCCGGGATGCTGTCACAAAGGCTGGCTGCATTTGTGGATGCTGTGCAGTACATTAATCCTCACAGCAGAGAGATTAAGGACCGAACGGGGCTGCTGCCTTGAAAGAACCTTACCCTGGGGCTTTCCTTTAAATTTAAACTTTAATGGCTAATACCATTAATTTACTATTTACAGCGTAAAATTGTAAAAGCCACTAGCATCAGTGTGTTCAGGAGGGGCTGTGGTACTCCTTGCCTGGACCCTGCTTCCTCCAGATGTGAGGGACACAAGCAGCATTTTGCTGCTTTATTTACTGGATAATTTTCCACTCCTGGTAGAGTGAGCTGCCTCCGAGGGACTCATGGTCTCATGGTGACCCACTTGGCACATGAGGTGATGGAAGTTCTTAGCAGAAATTTCCATCACTCAGCAAGGGGGACTCCAGACTGTACCAGGATTTGGGAAGTCACTTTCCTCTTAAGGACATGGCATCTCATCTTAATAAGTAAATAATCAGCCCTCTCTTAATTACCACCCTTTGTTTACTTAACCACATGATGGGGCTGACAAGTGTATATGGAGAGGAGCTGGCTCTCTGTGTTCAGCAGGATTCACAAGCTGGCTGGTCATATTATGGCATTGAGACCGTGACTATTCATTTCAGGGGAATCACAAGAGCCTAACTGAGGTCTGAGTCCCTCCTTTTCAGCTTTTTTTTTTGCAGATTTTTCAAAAATAAGGGTCATAGTTTGGTCTGAAGGGTCTGCTACTGACTGGGTTTGCTGAAGGAGAAGTGACTCTGGCTCTGACAAGCTCAACCCAGACAACGACCACAGTGAGGAGGGAAAGTCCCACTGAAATTCCCCTCCCTTCCCCCAGGTTTCTGTGATTTGGGGCATGAATGTGTTACCTTAGAGTGCCTGGAAATTTTTGTTATAGGTGAGCAAAATTTCAACTAATTTGTCTACCAAATTAGAGCAAGGCATGGGATGAACAGTAATAAAATTCCTCTTTGTTGAAACAGAGCCATTCTTGCTCATTTGGAGAAAAAGAAAAGCCTCTCGTGTTTGCATGTGTTTTGATTTTGATACTGCTTGAGCCTGGTCCCTCTCCTCTCTGAAGTCCTTGGGATATTTGTATCTTATGCCAGTAGGAGTGGAATCTGTTGGCAGAATTTGGTTTAACACCATGGGGATTTCTTTTTATTGTTGGGGGAGGGGGGAGCAAGCGTTTTTTTTTTAAACATTTTTATTGTTCTAAAGGAAAGTTTGCTGCTTATTATCTTGCAAGCTTTTATCTGGTGCTGAGTCATGGAAGTGAGAGAATGTGTAGGCGTCTTAGCATAAGAGAGAGTAATTCTGTCATTTACATTTACAGACAGTTATGCTTTCCAGAAAACTTTATTTTTGTGGGTTGCAAAAGTGATTAATCTGCTGCTGAAACTGTCAAAGGAGGTTTTCTGTTTAAGAATTTTTTGAAAGAGAAAAATCTGTTTCTACTTATAGGAAATAATAAGGTAGAAATTGAAATGAAAAAAAAAAAATCATACTGAAAGAAGAGACAAGAAAATGTTCTTTTTTCTGATTATATTTTTTCCTTTTTCTTTTTATGTATCTATCCACCTATCAGCCTATATATCTATCTGTCTGTCTTATGGAAAAGTCGTGTAGACTTTGAAAGATACAAAACTAAATATAGTAGAATTAAGGTTGATGTCAGCATTATCAGTTCCAGCTGTTAAAAATATCATGGGATCAGTTGAAAATCATTTGTATTTTCTCTTTAAAAAACCCCAACACTTATTTCTGTTTCTCCTTAGTTTTCCATCAGGCTGTTTAGCTTTTATCGTGTTTTAGCCTTTTTCAGCAACCTTGAAAACTACTTTTTTTAAATGAAGTCCAAAATCCTCAATTTAATATTTCTCTGCAGAAGGAGTAGGAGAAAGTATTTATTTTCCTTCTTCCTTTTTTTTTTTTTTTACCATTTTTCTTTTTCCATCTTTTTCTTTTTCAAAAGAAAACGCTGATAGGTTTTTCTTTTACTATTAAATAAAGAATTAATTACAGCTGATTTCCTCCTTGTGATATATTCTCAGTGGTGAAAACTGTAGTGCTGTTGGAAGGTTGAAGAGAGTTTGCTGGTTTCAACAAAATCTCTATAGACCATTGAAATCAACAGCGTGGTCTGCTGCGATTTTTGTTTGTTGTACCCCTTCCTAAGTACAAACTGGATATGAAATATACAGCCTGAAAATGTAGGGATTTTTTCCTTACAAACTAGGCGTTGAAGTTTTCAAATGTTTTTCTGACAGAGTAGGGGTGGGAGTACAGAAACTTGAGCTACATTCAGCACGGTTTATGGTCTCACTATGAAGAGTATGATACGTGGCATCTGCCCAGCAAAACCTTTGTTTTGGGGGTTCCAGCGCAGCCGATGCTGTGGGGATAATTGGAGGCAAGGCAGCTAAAGCAGGATGCCCTGGTGCAAGCTCTAATTGTCACAAGTAGCCTTGGACAGAGAGAATGAGTACCCATCATCTCACTTCCCAGCAAGGAGAGTGTGCAAGGCAGAGGGGATGTCCTCTCCATGTACCACCTCACTGAAGCCCTGAGCCCGACCCGTTTGCTTCCTTGCTTTGGTTAGAAGGGCTGGTTTTGCCCTCTCCCTTGTTCCTGTTCTGGTTAAAGTGTCTGCTCTTTTCATCCCCCATTTCTTACAGCTGCCTTTTCCCCCTTCTCCACCATAGGAGCTTCCAGTGTGGTCCTTTGCCCTTCAGCAGGAAGTGATTTGTGCCGTGTAAGAGGAACACTGATTTTCACATCACATGGCCCATGAGGCTTTGGAAGTCACATTTCTTCCTGTTAGTGTGGCTTATCTCTAGCTAGGAAAAGGTGAGCTCTGGGTGCCGTGAGATTTCCTGTTCGGGTGAGCGGGCTCTGCATTTAGATCTTTTCACTGGAAAGCCACGTGCTGCAGCTGGACTTCTAAATTAAACGGGGGGAGGGAATTAACCTGGCTTAACCTAAGTTTTGACAATTCCATTGAGATGCCAGTGACTCACTTAGAGAATTCACTGAGTCCACAAGGGCTAGAATGATACTTCTGAAAGCTTATAGAATGTCATTGCTTTGTGTTTTAACAATTGGGTCCTGCAGTGAATTCTTGTGGGTTGTTATGGAAAAGAGATTTATTGATGATTTGTGATGCCAGGACGCTTGCTCCGTGCATAATTTTTTTCTTTCTTAAAACACAAATACGTCATGAAAAAAAATCAACAAAAAACCATTGCAAGCTAGAAATGAAATATGATTTAATCCTGCTGTGAGTTCAGACCCAGACCTGAACTATCCCCACTCCCCTCAGGTTTAGGTTTGGAGCTTAGTTTGACCTGTGACAAACAGGAACTAAAGCCACAAAACTCCAGTTTGGATCCAAAATTCCTTGCAGTTTTTGGGCGTCCACTGCTGAGTTTTGGAGAGCATTGAGCCCTTGTTAGAACATTGCTGAAGCCAAGCTGCTCAGAAGGACTAAATTAATACTCCCTAGTCCCAAAGTTTTTAGCATTTAGCACTCCTGCCCCAGGGCTAGAAAATCACTGTTTCAAATTCTGAAGTTAAAAATGTCAAAATCAGTTAGGCTATAAATCCCAGTAGCCATCACTATGCATTTATACATCCACCACAAGGAAAGAAGTGAGGAGAGGGGGACGATATGTCTGTTTGTTTTGAATTAGCAGGCTTGTTTTTAATTGCTAAGGCGGCAGTGTTTGTGGAGGGGCACACAGGTCACGGTGCAGAGCTGGCCCGTTCCGTGCTGAGCTGGATACTTGGAGATGGTGAGGTTTGGTCCAAGGCAGGCTATAGTTAGCCCTGGTTATACATTTCATTTGCTTTCATTCAGATATCAGCAGTATGAATTGCCAAGATCTCAGTACGTGTTGACTGTTCAGCAGAGCTGGACGGTTATTACCTGGAGGAGGTTTCATCCGTAGGATTAGTTGCAGTTTGCATCGAATCCTCCGCTGAGTTCCCAGTGGGGAGAAAACCCCTCCAAATTCAGAGGCCAAATCCTGATCTGCAACAGGCAGTATGTTTGGAGTAAATCTGCTGGAGTCAACAGACATGCTTAAACTGGCACCAGTGTCACTGAGATCAGAATCTGGCTTGATATCAGGCACCTTTTAAAAAAAAAAAGTACCTCAGGCAGCAAAGAGGTATTGAAGAATATTCTGGTTCTCAGCTGTGACTGTGATAACCTTAACCCAGTCAGCAGCCGTGGGGCAAATGTCTTGGGATGTTATTTTGGTCTAATGAACAGTATAAGCAAGGAAAATTATAAATCATAACTTAATTGGGCTCATTAGGTCATTGTTGATTAAGTTAAGCAACCTTTTTTTGTGTGTCTGTGTGTGTGCATCTTTCCCTAAGACGGCTGAGCTGCATGTGGCATAAGAGGAAGCCTGTTATGATTAAACTAGTATGGGTGACTAAGCTGCATCAAAAAAAGTAGACATTTTCGGACTAAGTACGTAACCTGTCCAGCTATCCAGCAACATCAGTTGTTAAAAACACAGCTCTTGCATTCCGATTAAGAATGAAGAGGGTTTTTTGTTCTTTGGTTGGTTTTGTGTGTGTTTTTTATATTAAAACTTACAATGGCTATTTGTGGTTTTGTTTCCTCAAGGCACGTTTAGGAAAACTGGATTAATTTATAATGCCATTTGCAACAGAGCCGAGCCTGGTGAGGCAGTGGATTTGACAGTGCTTTACACAGGCTTTTTAGAGTGATACTGTTATGATTCTAAATTTTTATCAGTGTGTCTTTTGAGTAAACACTTTACACTGAATGCAATCTTATGTTCTCTATGAGGAGAGGTGAATAGTGAAGAAACAATTATTCTGAGTTAATACCTTAATTTAAAAATATTCTAACTCTCTGTGTTGTTTTAGACTTGAGTATTTCTGTGGTACAGATGGCATATTTTTCTGGTGCTATAAATTAACATGCTCTCTTTCACTTTCCTGACTTGTTACAGTACTGCCCTGCTGTTTTGACTAGACATGTTGCAGTGGGTAAATTCTAAGTATCTTGGTGTATGTATGTGTCTACCTTTAGAAGAATTTTAATAGCCGCGGTGGGTGAAAGAAAACCTTTCCAATCAGATAGATTTCTCAACATTGTACTTGGAATCTGCAGCATTGTGAACAGACTAAGGTATTTCGGGCAATGGTGATAACCCAGGCAGATGGATAAATGAGGGAACGTTCCACTCCACTTCCCAGAAGGAGCCATCTGGGAAAACAGTTAAATTTGACCTGTTGTTGGAGCTCGTCAGCCTTTTGGAAAGGTGTATGTTGGACCTAATAGGAAAATAACCTCACCGTCACATCTGCCTGTCTTTTATGGATTTTTTTGGTTGAGCTGTTATTTTTTTGGTGAGGCTGTATAGTTTTTCTTTGCTGCAAACCACTCAGATTACTAACTTGAATCATTTTGTAGCCCATTAAAAATATTGGCAGATGATAGTAGGTTCTGGACCTCAAGTGAACCATAAGAAAACAGATGTTGTATGAACACGGAATTGTTTGCTGATGCTTCTGCTCTTCTGTACTACTATTTGTACAGGCTCTAAAATGTGGGGAAAAGAAGAATAAAACCACATGGTTTTCACAGGAAATTGAGGCAGTACTAACATTGGAAAACGTTTATGCCCTCTGGTAGGGTAATTTTTTAAATCTGGTTTAATAGGGTTTTGGAATTTGAAAAGATAAATAGGTTATAAATGCAAGCAGTGTAGCAAATAAATGGAATCGTAAACAAATAACAAGTAACACAAAGCAAACCAAGTAGTGTCTGAGGGCATGTGTATTTCATATTATTTTATGTGTGCATATGCACACACTCTTTTAATGTTCTCTAGAATTAATAAAGGAAGAAAACTTACATACTCTATAAACACTCTAAACTCCTTTGCAATTTAGTAGGAAATGAGAAGCTTTTATAGAGTTTTTGGACTGTTCTTTAAATCCGCTGTTCAACACACAATGGAAAATGATAACTTTCCCATATAAGTTACAGAAGACTTCTCTAGAAGAGTTCATGTGTTTTGTCCTGTCGCTCACAGGTACACATCCCTTCCCTTCACTCACACATCTGCCATTATACCTTTTTAATCCTTTTTTTTAATAATCATAATACATTTCCTTGGACAGCAGCATAATCTATAACCCTCCAACCTGCCTGTATTTATCATGTACATGAACCTCTTTTCCATTACAAATAGCAGGTTGTAAAAGGAAGGAAAAAAAAACGTTTTTGAGTCTGTGGATGGTGTAATTATGATACTTTAAGCTTCACTAGCTTAGTAATAGCAAAAGTCATAAAAATACTTTGCTTACCCAAAGTTCTTATTTATAGGGGGGGTGGGGGCTTCCCCATTGTCAAGAAGGGCAACATTTTGCCTAATGTTCAGCCCCTTTGAAGGGCCCAGTTTGCTGAATGGAAATGCTTTGGACATTCCTGCTTGGCTAAGCCTTAGACAAGCAGCTCCTTAAGGAGCTCAGATTCAATGCTCCATGCACAGGGTGACTTGTCTTCACATGGTACTGCTCTGCCCTTTTTGTGGTCTTCTGTTCCGGGATTGTATTCAGTAGTTCTGCGTTTGAATGTAACCAAAGGGCTGTGGTGCACAGCTCCTTACGTAATGTACTCCTGAGTCGATGTGCCGCTGATTCAGCCAGCGCAGGGGGCTGCCCTTGCATGTTCCTAAGGTCCAGAATGGTGCAAATTTGTCATTTTAGTGCTGAGAGTGGGAAATTACAGAAATATTCCAGGATTAATCCAGAAAACATGTAACTTCTCATGACTGGCATCTTCTGCAGCTTTTTGACAAAGGTATTTCTTGTGCTGATAGCCAGCATTCTCGTACATGAAGTTGCTACTACATTTGAACTGGAATTGAAGTAGAATTGCTTAAATAGGAGAGTTCTAATCGTAACTAGCCCTTTCAATGAATTAAGCAAAAATTATGGCCCTTGACTCTCCACCACAGCTAGAAGTATTTAGGTCAATTGTTTGCACATCTTTTAAAACTGGTCTCTCACATAGTCCTTCTCGTAAATGCCAGATGATCACTCCTCACAAAGGGAAAAGTGAATAAAAAAGCCCATAGTTGTTCTCGTAGTGATAGTATTGGGGTAAACAAATAAAAAAGTCAGTATGAAACTGAGAACGAAAGGCAAAATTCTTCCCTGGCAGAACACTGCTGTGTTTTGGAGACCAAACTTTTCAGATGTGTTCAGGCTCTTTGGAATTAACAGAGTATTGGAAAGTGGAAACCCAGGTTGCCTAAAACACTTGACACCCGTACTGAAAGCTGAACCAAGGTGTGTGTCAGTGACTGTGTGCATCAGGGCTGTTTTCCATGATAAAATATTGGAGGTCAACATGTTATCTCCTTTTCATTCAAGCTCTTCTCCCTTGTGTTTCTAGCTGGGCTGTCACAAGGATTACAAAAGATGTTGTGAACAGAAACATTAACAACTATGTTGACTCCTTTTCCACACCTGGTAGCAGCTGAAAAACAGATCAAAACTCAAAAGCAGTTGTGTTCTCGTAACACTTAATGGCATCTCTAAGGTATTCTCTTCATTTGAGAACCAGAGATGAACACTTTATTAGGTTTCTCCTCTTCTTCTTTTGGTATAATGCCTAGGAGCAATCTGGTTCAAATACCTTGATAGCTTCTGGTGATCAAGCCAACAAGCTGAATCCCATATAAACACATCTGGGAAGTATGAATGTGGCTGCTGATCCGCGCACGGCCCATGCCTCTGCGACACTGGCTTGTCAGCTGTAAACTGGAAAAGAGAATGATAAAACTAAAGAAAAACTTCATCCGATTAGAAGCGTGTTTTCACTGAGGGTTTTAAGGTTTTGGACCAGACTTCAAAATTTTGGACTGGATTCTATGGGCATTTTAACACCTAAAGAAATCTGTGTTGAAACCTGAGCTGTGTGCAGCGCATAGCAGCAGTGCAGAGGGGACTGACGTGTCCTCACCGTGCTTGGCCTACTATCTGGACATAGAAAGAAGGCCAGAAAATCCTGTATATTGAAAATGCATCAGGTATGCTGAATGGGGGCAGTGCATCTGCCCAGGATCTCTGGACGTTCAGCAGCCCATCTGGAGCTCTACCAGGACTCTAAGCATCTGCAAGTCCCAAATGAAAGGCCAGATTTCTCTTTTTCACCCAGATGCTGTTTCAGACAGAAAAAAAAGAGGATATGTTCAGGGGAAACCAGCCATACGTTATCACTAGTAAGGCAGCTTGTTCAAATACAGAATTTGAAGTCAGCAGGAGTTAGATGTGGCTGCATATCGGGAAACCCCATAAAATGCCTGTTCACATTTTCAAGTATCTAAAGGTCTGGGTTTCAAAGCAGAGTGTTTGATTTTTTCTCTGGGGTTATCCTTCCCAAATTGACGGGAGCTGGGATCTGCTGCCTCATGCAGGAGGGAGGCTCAGCCCAGTCACTGCTCCTATTCCAGCGGGAGCTGCTGTGGAGGAGGTGAAAAAGGGTGGCCCACCCACGTCACCCCCCTTCACATGTGGGAAATACCTTTGCAGCCCAGCCCCTCAGTCTTGTGTTGTCTGCACAGTGTGGCAGGGTCTTGGCTGACGAGCTGAGCTGCTGGCGCTCCGAAATCCCCTTGGTGCACAGCTCTAGCTGAGCTTGAGTGGCAGCGTGCTTAGTGCGGGGAAAAGGTATCTGTGCTTCTTACAGTCAAGTCAAAATTACCTGCCTATTGAGGAATTTGTCTCCACTAACTTGTGCTGTCTAAATATTCAGTGACTTGTCTTGGCTGTTTTTATGCTTCTTTTACAGTCAGCGGAGTGAAGTAGATTCCCTCAGTGGATGATTCATCTCCCCGGTTTTGGGCTTCGGTATTGGAATGGGATAAATGACCCCATGGGAGATGCATTTTGCAGAGAGAGCTTTAAGCACCTCCAGCTCACTGAGGTGAATGCCAGTCTGTGGCCTCAGGAGAAGTTAATTTTCCACCCTTTGTTGCCTTTCCCACCCAGGCCCCCAACAGCCACAACCACTGAGCGATAATTTAAAGATCTCAGCTGGTACATGCCTGAGTTGGCCCCTTCTTTCCATCTAGCTTGTGCCAGCAGACCATGCAGAAGAGTGGCTGAGTTAGGAAGAGAGGTGCTGCGCCGGCACCATCAACTGGCAGCCCCCTGGGAACACTCCATCCCGGGTTCAGCCCAGATGGTAGTTTCCAGGTTTCAGTCTTTCGAGGAGGAAGGGTTGTTTTATTTCTCTCCTTGAGTAAATAGTGCCCGAAATGCTCAAAAAAGGCAGCCCCAGCTAGAGTTGTAGTTCTCAACCTATGCTCTGTAAACCCTGGGGGTCCGTAGGTAACTAAGAAGAATTCAGTGAAAGGTAACTTGAAAAAAACATGTTTATTGTCAGCAGATTAACTCTCTCCATAAAGGAGCTTGTCTCTTCTGCAAATCATTTGGGGGCTGCTGAGCATAAAGGTTGAAAACCACTGAGCTGGAGTAATGTGTCTTTATATGTGATAATTTGACAGCCAAAGGCTAAAACTATTCAACTGTACCTTTATGAAAAATGCCTGGAAAATTGAATAGAATACGATAAACTTTGTGTTGGCATTTTTGATCTGGTCTGTGAAACTGAGTAACTGAAGGGATTCTATAGAAAATACTGTACAAATGCACAAAATAAAAGGAGAATGAAGTCCTTTTCATAAGGGTTCCAGCTGACCGTACAGAATCATTCTCCCGCTGTAGACTGTAGTTATTCTGGACTCCTTTTAAGATTTAACCCTGGCAAATGGTATAAAATTACAGGCTCGTTTCTGTAGAACAACAGGTTTCAGCCTTAGTACCAATGCGATGACTTTTTACTTGTAGCTGCACATTGAATTTAATTTAAGATCTATGTAAATAATTTCTACAGAATGAAGAATCACACAGATACTCGGGATTTCGGATTTCCCCACCGGGGTAGCTTTGAAAGCAGATGCCCAGCTTTGACAGTCAGACCCCTGGGACATGGGACAGCACAGGTTTATCACACCACCATAGGTTTCTCATATGCTGGCTAACGCAAGAAACTCCTGCAAATGTTTATAAACTTTCACTGCACTTAAGACAGAACAGGAGTTACCAAGCAAAATTACTCCCTTCATGGTTACACATGGTAACTTTTTTTAGGAGAAGTGTTTTGGGGGTTTTTTCCTCCCACGTTGATTGAGTTTTACTTGATTTTGTCAGTATTGGTTCACCTTTATTTGAACTGCAGGATAATTCATTTGTAGAAGAGGCAGTACATTTAGGTACTTCCATCTGTGTTTAAGCAAGGCTCTTGTGCTTTCCCCATTAAAAAAAAAAGATTTTGTAGTATAATGCCTGTGGTAGATGAGGTTCTGAATTTAACTCCTTCCTACTCTAGTTTCTCCTAACAACTCTGCATTATCAACACCTGGGGTTTCTAGTTTACTCTCTCTTTGCAAATATGAATTTGCAAGAAGGGGTTGATGGTAAGTAGCGTGGTTCTAATTTGCACTTGCGAAGTGTGTCAGACGGTTTCATCTAGTGCATGGCGAGCAGAGGAAAGCCTGTCTTCCTCTGAAAACACCCCTCAGAGGATGTCAGAGAGTGTGTTTGGCTGTGGTAATCACTTGCAAATGCAGCCTGGGTTTGAAATGAGCTGTCCAGGAGCTGCTGGAGGAGGGGATGCCTGCGCTCCTCTGACTGTACCCAGTGATACAGCCCTTTCCAGTTTTCTGGTCATTACTCCCTCTCCATCTACCTGGCATCTTTATAGCCTGCCTCATCCATCCCTCCTATCCTCCTAGTGCCTTCCAGACATCTGTTGAAATCGCTCTTCTCTGTGGTATCTGAGTACCCTTTTCCCATCCTCCCATGCATGCCTGTCCTCAGAGCAGAAATCTTGTCCATAGTTCATGCACATTTATAAAGTTTTTTCTTAATCCCTTAATAATCTTGAGGTTTAAGCCTGGAGTGATATTTGAGCACATGGCTGGACAGAGAGAAGGCTGGACTGTGGCCACCCTTCTCTCTCTCAAGCAAAAGGGCAGAGGATTTATGGTGACACCTCACCTGTGCCCTTGCTAAGGAACTACAGCCAATTTGCATCTCCATAAATCATCAGTGCTCCACTAGTGTTAAATTCCCTCTAACCTGTCCCATTTCTCTACTACACCACATATAACTAGCTTTACACACTCTTCTTTCCCCTAAAGCCCAGCTTTTATCACACACTTGCCCAGCACCCTCAGAGGAATTCAGAATGAGTCACACAGGGTGCCTCTGGGGACTCCTACTGATGCAAACTTCCTCCTCCTCAAGGTGGCCTGTGGTTTGAACACCACAATGCAGCGGTACTTGTTAGCTTGAGCCTCTGCTGTGAAGATGATGGCAAAGCTTGGTCTCTGGCCCTGGCACCTCCAGCTTTCTGCTTTCGTCTACTGGCCTTTGGTGCAGGAGGGGAGATGTCCTCTATGTAGTGTCAATCCTGGGAACTGCTCAGAGCCTGTCAGAGTGCCAGGCAATAGGCAGTTAGGGTTTTTTTTGAGGAAAGGGTTATTATTCTTTCTTAAGGTGTCTTCCCATACAGTCAGGAGACTGGCATCAGCACATTAAGTGGAGTGTTATGTGGATCTTTATAAGTAAGATTAAAGTCCCCTGGTTCTTGGGATGGAATAGACTTCCATCACAAGAGCTTTACTAGCAGTCTGTCATCACCTGCTTCCAGAGTCTGCATTCAGAAATATAAGATGTGATGAATAGGTCTTGTTTGTGTCATTTTTGTTTGGGCTTTCCTCCTCCCCTGATAAGCCATTGTCTTTAAAACACTATCTGCCTTCTCCCTCTTCACATGGGAAAAAGAAATGCTTTTCTGGTGGTAATTACACAGTGCTGCTATATGGACCTTTCATCCCATTACAGTAAGTGGACAAACTACTGTCATTTACAAGGATGAAATAGGTGAGGAAATGGGAAAGTTTCTAGCACTCCTGGGCATAAATGCCAAGCTGACATGGGAGAATAATTCCAACAGAAAGCAAATTTTCCTGCTAGCAATGAGCACTGGTGCAGTTGTGCTCTGAGGCAGGGATGGAAGAATGCCTACTCCTTGTCAGGTGTTTCAGAAATAGAAGAAACAAGCAATATTAATGGAAGGCTACTGACCCTTAACCTGTCTGCCCTTGCATTTCAACTGAGACACGCTTCAGCTCTTCCTTGCTCTCAGTTTCAAAATATCTTCAGTCTGCCTATGTACTGCCTTGTCATGGATCTGTTGGCAAGGTCAGGGTTTGAATAGAATCATACGATCATCGAATCATAGAATGGTCCAGGCCAGAAGGGACCTTTACACTGAGATGTTTTTCTTCCTGCAGAAATTTGCTGCCTTATTATTCCCCAGCTCTGCATATACACACAACTTTTACATCTCTCAAAACAGATTGTTGCTCTTATTTGCCTGGGTTTTTTTGCTCATTTATAGTGATTCCTCATGGGAAGTTTACTCTCATGGGAGGTTTGCCCTGATGGTCTTCAGGAGTAAGGTCATTACCAGTACATCAGCAAAATGTATGTACATGTCACTAGGGAAGAGCTACCAGTTGGGTAGTAGTAGAGCTTCCTTATTCCTTTGGTGGACTTGCTTGTAGGCTGTGGACTAAAAGTTGAGCAGCTTGCTCCCATCTCCTCTTTCTCCATATTTGGTTGTTGATAAATGTTGGGACGGTGTCTGCCTTTCTCGTACCTCCTGTGGAAGGGGAGTTTGGTACCCTTGGAGGCACAGAGAAATGGGTGGTTGAAGTTCCTCTCCAGCTGCGGGCCTGGGTTGGTTTGGCAGCAATTTATTGCCGCCACCTGCTGACCAGGCAGAGGATTTCTCTTGCCCAGGTAGAGCTTGTTGCACAGGGTATCCCAATGAGCCCCCACCCCTCTCTCCCCTGGCCTGTGGTCCCAGCGAGAGTGTGTTGGGGCAGTAGGCAGAGGTCAGGGTGCCTGCATAAAGGAGGAACACCTGAGGACAAATACAAAATTGGTCATTGGTCCATTGGGAATGGTGGCATGTGCCTGCCTGAGTGTGAACACAACCATCAGTGAGGACTGAGCTGTTCTGACTTTGGGTTGCTGTGAATTTATAGGTTGTCAAGTAAATCATGGGTGAGATAAGCCCAGTGCAGAAAGTTTTGATGAGATATAAACTCATGCAACTATAAGTGCAACAGCAAAGAAGTACTGTTAACTGGCATTTCACTTTAATGTGTCTCAGTACAGGAAGGCATGAAATTCAGATATACCCTTTCAGATTAAAGGGAAATATAAGAGGGGCAAGAAATTTTACCTAATTCTAAACTCCAGGAATTCAAGCTTGCTCTTCTTTGTTCTAGTGAAAAGTCTCAATGGTATTCTTCAGTGTTCTTCAGATGCTATTTCACATTGTTAGCTCTTAAACAAAGATGTCCTTTCACACCAGTGCTTTTGCACATGGGATTTAAATAAGAGGTGAAACAGACAAGCAAGTCCCTTGGACAGAAGGATATATGGTATGATGCCTACTAGGACAGCGTCACTGCACTAAATCTTGATTTGGTGGCCAAGTTGCAGGAAGCAGCGGCACTTGCTGTGAACCTCTTCCCTGGCTGCCCAGGCACGGCTGTGCTGAGGGTACCAGTGCAGGGTTACACGGCTGCCATGGTGGGAGCGGACTTCTGAAGCTCTCAGGAATCCTGGCTCACTTTCTGCCCTTTAACGAGCCATTTGTAACATTTGCCTTTGCTGGGGTCACTGGAGGCTTTCAACCAGCAGTGCTTAGGAGCAGAGCCAGGGACAGGGACAACTCTGTATTTTGCCTTGATCCCAGTTAATTCTTATGGCTTGCGAGCTGCTTTCAGGCCATGTCGTTTTGCTGCCTCCATAGAGACTCTAATTTCATTTTACCTCTTTTGTCAAAATGCTCTTGTTTTCACAGGAATGCATGGGTTTCCCCCTAATTATTCTCCAGTGAGTTCCCCCTTTTTTTGCATTTATCACTTTTTAGTTTGTTTGTTTTGCAGCAGAGGAGAAAACCCCGAGGAAAGACAAAACGCTGTGCATGGCAGTTCTGCTTGGCTGCTGCGGCACCGTCCCTGTTCTGTCAGAGCAGGAAAGGCTGCTATTGCCATGTTATAATGTGTGGTCTCAGGTACATTCCTGCTTTCCTCAGCAGTTTGGGTTTCTGTGCAGATGTTACTATAAAATCCCATTTCCACTTAACCCCTCACTGCTGGACCTGATGCCCAGGCGGTCCCTCCTGCTGACGCTATGGCTTTCTCCTCTTCTTGCTCCCCAGGGCACCGGGACTTCCAGCGGCTCCACTGCCACTCCCCCATCTGTGTCTACCCCTGTCACTGGCCACAAGCGGATGATCATCCCCAACCAGCCTCCCCTCACCGCCACCAAGAAATCTACTGCCAAGGGCTCGGGGCAGCAGGCGCCCATCCCGGTGACTCCCGTTGGCACTCTGAAGCCACAGCCAGTGCCAGCCTCCTACACTACAGCCTCCACTCCCAGTCGCCCAGCCTTCAATGTCCAGGTGAGGACGGCACAGCCCAGCCCACACTACCAGCCGCCCGGTCCACAGCCCGCACACTATGGCAGCCTGGGGCCTGGACAGCCCTACGCTCCTCCTCCATCTCGCCCGCCTGGTGCCCCACAGTACGTCCCTCCCCAGCCCCGCGGGCCTGACTATGGCTATGCCCCACCACCCACCCGGCCCTCGGAGCCCACCTACGGCTATGCACCTCCACAGGGCCGCTACCAGGACCCCTACTATGGCGGGTATGGGGGCAGGAACGGCTCCGAAGCACCCTACATGCCGCAGAGCACCTGGAAGGCTGAGCCGGCATATCCTGCCAGTAACACCATGGGCCAAGCTCCTCCCGGGCTCTACCAGCCTCCCAGCACCAAGAAGACCTACATCACCGACCCAGTGCTGGCCCCGCAGCCGCCTGTGCTGCAGCAGAAGGTAGGAGATATGGGTGTTTGCCAGCCTCCCTATGGAACAGAGAGCTGTATGGTTGAATCTGTCCTGGGACCTTTCCTGAAAGGGAGTTTGAGGGGTTAAACGGTGCCTGCAGTGGCTTGGGGAAGGGTCTCCCTCCATACAATTTCTTAAAAGCTCGAAATGGGAACTCCTGGATGGTTTGAGAAGAGGTTTTTGTGGGGGCTTAGAAAAGCTGTGAGCCTCAAAGGGGAAGACAGTGCCATGTGCAGCGGTGTGGTGTCACCCTGGGGGCAGGTGGAAGGTTTCATCCCTCTGACGTGCCATTACCCAAAGGAGCTCGCTGGCTGTACCTCCATACAGCACCACTTCACTTGCATATTCCCAAGATCAAATAAAAGGCTGAGTATGAGCTGCTGCTCTACATGCTTGTGGGCACCTTTAGTTCATGGGATAAATCCTTCCTCTTCTCGGCCAGATAGGAGGTACGCAGGAGGCTAGTTTTGATTGTGGTTCAGAGCGATTGCGGAGGTTGACCTCTGGTGTGTTGCTGTTCAAAAATCACTTATCACTGAAACCACATGGAAATGAGTTCCGACAGAGCTCAGCTCTGATTTTCCTCTCAGGTGATGGTACAATGGGTGGCCTCCATCCACTTGAACAGATGCCCAGACCTCGTAAGCCATTTTGAAATAGAAAGTTAAACTGGTCTGCCTGGTTTCTCTGCCCAAACGTTGACCCTGACTAGCTTTTGTCGCTTCTGCTGGTGGCCATCTATAATGTGGCTCTGGGGGAGACCCAGTCTCTTTAGCTTTGTGGGCTCCTCGTAGTGTATGATTGGCTTTAGATTCACAGAAGGGTTAGGATGGCCAAGCCCAGGTGGGGAGGTGGCAAATCCATCGCTGCCCAGGCTCACCCTGGCCCTTCTCAGCATGTCCCTGCTCTTCAGCTTGTGAGAGTTCACAAAGGAAAAGAGAAAAAGCTTCTGACAGAAAATTGTCCTTTTTTTGACATTTCCTTCACTGGAAGCACACTGACTGTTTTCCCTGAATTCCAGATTTCCTGATGGTGGGAACTTTTGAATGCAAAGATGTTTCTTCAGGCAGTTTAGAGAGGACAATAAATTGCAAAAGTCCTTGAAATATTATCTACTACTAGCTAAGAAATTTACTTTCTCTCTTTTCTTCCCCTTCTTTACCAAAAAGCTGGGAGTGGGGAGAGAAGTAATAAGCTCTCAGCCCTTGTAGGTACATGGTACAGAGCTTAGATTGGAAAGTAGTGAAAGTCACAAAATTTGCACATAGCCTTAACTGGTGCAAATTGTTGTGGTTCCAGCGCAGTCACTGAGGAAGTGCTGAGGTACAGCCGATCCATATTTAGACTTTTATAGATACAAGTAGGCTTATATATATAAAAAATTTAAAAACTTTAGTTCAGTCAGCATCTCTATGGAAACTCAAATCATCCTGAACCACAAACGGCACAAGCCTGTTAGTCTCATTTGCATTACAAGGCTGGAAGGACAGTTTAATTTAGCTCAAATTTGGGTTTTCATGTATGCATATATCTTTATTTATATATATGTGTTTGTGTGTGTACATGTGGCATTTGCAAATACACATGCAGAAATACTTCATATATATCTCTATAGAGATAATTTCAATTCTGCAAAACAGACTATTATCTGCTTTGTGACAAATCCCTCCAGAACTTTGATTCTCTTCCAGCCTGCTAAATATCTGCATTATTGCCTATTTCACTTTTGAACTTAAAACTCGAACATATTGGTGGCAGACTGTTCTTGATATCTGCTTTGCAACATACGTAGTTTAAGTGGTGAAGAATTGAAGGTTATCTTACAGTCTAACAGGAAATGCTCAGTAATAAAACACTATATGCTTTGCCAGGGAAGCAGTGTTGTCCAGTTCAACTGCATGCAGTTCTCTTCCTTTGCAGGCTAAATCATTCATAAAATCAACTTTTGGAATTGTATTTGAAGGGTAAAACAAGGAAGGCTACGTTAGAGCCAGATATCTGGCAGGGAGAATTGCCACTGTGCTTTGACTTGTTATCTATAATGTGAAAATAAGTGTATTTTCCTACACACAATTGGCTTCTGAATTTTGTTGTGTTTTGTCTTTTCAAGGTTGGGTTGAGGCCTTTCAGTTAATGAAACTGATTTGAGAAGGCAGGGTAAGAAGCAGGCATTAATACATACCACGTAAAATGCAAGAAGACCTTCTAGGAATTTTTCCATGATCTTAAAATTTTAAATGATTTCTAAATGTATTTTAAAAGTGGATTCTTAATTTTGAATGCAATTTGTGTGCAAAATATTAAGGATGTTGTAACAAATCCATCTCAGATTAGAAGTTCTTGGTGCTTAATTCAAATGCACACCATGATCCATCACTGTGACAGGTAAAATTTTTCATTAAATTTGTTCAGGGTTTTTAAAGGGTAAAAACAGCAAAAAAAGGGGGTTTATATTTTACATTCTGGCTACGAAAAAGTTCACTGTACTGTGACTCTGTGTTTCTCGCTGCATACTAATTGTGTTGAAGTCGCTGTTGATCCAAAATAAATCTGGATTGGTATGGGAACAGCACATAATCTCTACTGGCTCTTAAAGCCCACTGAAAACAATGAGCTTAACTTACACACAACTCTGCATTGCATTCTGTCCTTGGGCCAGTTATGGAAGTGAGAGTCATGCATGTGAAACCTCTGTGCAATTTAGTCTTTTGTAGCACCCCGTCTAGCATTAATGCACTAATGTCCTAGTTAGGAAGTGAACTGGTGAAGTGCATGTCCTCATTTAAACCTTCATGTGCTTCAAGGGCATTCCTGGCCAAAAACCTCAGGAGCTTTCTCTCTGGGTGGTAGGTGGTGGTGATTTCTGTAGGAGCATCAGTGGAATTGTCAGGAGACCATTGCAGAAACATGTGATACAAATGACTATTCTTGTGTTTTTTGCCAGTGGTGCTGTGCCCACTCAAAGTCAAAATATGAAGTCTTTCTCTTAACTTCTCCCCTCCCAAAGGGCAGAGAGCACAAGACCAGGATGGCTTATTACATATGCTGATTTCTGGCCCCAAGATGTCCACAGTAGAAAACAAAAATGGCAAAGCCAGTTTCTGCTGTGGAAAGTTCCTGCAGGTTTGCCCTGTGGCCAAAACAGAGTTGATAGAACTCCCACCACTGACCAGCTCAGCTGTCATCAAAAGTTTCTGTGCTGGACTGGTTAAGACACCAAATACCCTTGTTGAGCACTCATATCTCCAAATATATCTAGGTCCTTTCATTTGTTTTGGTCATATTTGAGTATTTTAGAGACACTATTGTGTGTCTCCCAGGTGGCTTCGTGGACCTTTCAGGGACCTCATGTGGCTGCTGGTATATTTGAGGGGTGGGCATTGCAGGTGCCTGGGGTGTCTGTCCTTCCTAGATCTCTGATCTCTTGTTTTCTACTTCCTCTTTCTCAAATCATTCATGGGCCTGTGGAACCACATTCCCTCCCAAAGGGACAGGCTTATGTTTGGCATCTAGGCTGGGTGCCACTGAAATCACTTGAGACAGCTTGTGGTTTTGGTCCAGGATGGTGGAAATCTCAACTAAAAACTTTGATCTCTAGAGAGTGATCTGCCAATCTGGGGAGGACAAAAGTGTTTTGTAGCTCTGATTTATTGTAGCATCCAAATCCATGCTCCTTTCCTGCAGATTTGCTGGAAGGAGTAAGGGAGCTGTGTCCGTTCTCACTAATGTGACACAAATGTACGAGTTCCCTAATGCCGTTAGCCCACACCAGCCATGAGTCCCGTTGTCCCCATTTACATATATACAGGCATCGGTGCATATGGAGCATGACTTTCTCAGACAGCCCTTCACTGTTGTGCACCATTCTAGGTGAGCGCTGTGGAAATTACATGAGTAGACAGCTGGAAATCAGGAGGTAAAATTAACGAGGCAGCTTATGCTTTTGGCGTGGTTGAGGTGGTGGTGGCCGCTCGTGATCAGCAGACCTCAACCACCGCATCGTTTCCGCACCGCTGGAGATGGTGTTTCTTTGCTGCCTGTTGTAACCAGCATCAACATGGTCTCATGAAACTTGCAGTGCCCGTAAGGGGACTGTGACGGTTCTCTGTTTTCTCATTTTACACAGCTTTTGTCAGTTTTTCCACTGATTTAATACCTGTGATGGAGACATTCACTTGGAAGTTTCATCTTTGCCTCAGAAACATCTGCTCACCAGTGTTCCTTGCTATGACTGATGCACTTCTCTTGTACTGGTTTAATAATTTTTACAGTCTGCCATCACTCACATAAAGTAGATACCTCCGGCACTTGCGTTTGAACTGAGACTAATGCTCTTGCTGTATGCTGTTAATCTAGTGACTAGGAATTTTTTGTTCTCTGCGGTTGAATAAATGCAGTCTGCCAGATCCCCCCTGCTGTCACGGGGATATATTCTTTTGTAGTATTGCTTTTTGCTCATGGAGAAAGGCCGACAGCTTGCTGTACATTGCCTGCCATTGCTGTACATTTGAGGGACTGTCTTCTCCCCCAGCATCTCGTATCTACACCCAAATGCCCTATTCCCAGAAGTCAAGTATTGAAAATTTCCACTTAATGGGATTCAGAGATGGTGTAAAATGATGGATGAAATGAGTTTTCTGACAGTCTGAGTCAGTGGCTTCCCATAGTTTTAAAATGTTACAATGAAGTAAAACCAGGTAAAAAGGAAAAGACTTATTTAAAATATTCTACTTTAGCCTTTAATAAATAAAAAAAAACCCACAAAGCTAATGTAAAATGAAATAAAAGGTGAAATTCCAAAATTCAGAGTTGAATTTGTGATTTCAACGTGCCATTTCAAAATTTCCAGATGCATACACAATTCATTTCTACCCTGAGACTAGCAACAAATGTCAAAATGTTGACATTCTTCACAAAGCAGTAATTCCGAGTTCTAACCAACACTAGCTGTATATCAGCTGCTGACTCTGTCACTGCTTCTGGGTGAATTAAATTAAATGCTGTTGCTTCTGTTAAAGCAAGGAGGAGGGGAAGAAGGCAGTGATGTCTAACAATGAGATGAGAAAGTCTGAGTTGGGACTTGGTGGCACTCTGTGTCATTGACAATGATGTTCTCTTCTTCAAGGTATTATAAATCTCTGCATCAAAATCTCTGTGGATTGCTTCAGGATTTTTGGGTGAAAAGGTGTTGCCAAGAGGTGCAAAGAGGTGTTTTCAGAATGATGGGCTTATCCTGCCTGCAGGAATCTAGCATAGGCTGGTTTATACCATAAAGTTTTGAAAGAGCCCATTTCTTGGCTTGAAACAGGTTTAACATTTTCATTTCACCACTTTACTGTTTGTTCTTTGTATTCTATTTTTATTATTTAAACACTCCATATACTAGCGGGAACCGGTTGATGACAGAACATTTAATCAGATTTTTCTTTAGGAATCATATATTTGAGTTGCTTTCCTGAAATACAGAAACAGCAAGTTGCAAAGTGATTACCTTGCAGTTAAAGGTAATAGCGAGCTTGCAGTTACAGGAGTAAGTCAGGTCAGCATATACTGAGAAACCAACTTCAATTTACAGCTTCAGGATGCAACTTTTGCAGCTTTAGCCTTTAGTCGGCCACAATGGGTTAGTAATATAAGAGGAATAATTGAGAAAGAGGCTTTTGGTGTAATACCTGGATGTTCTTTCTTGCTCCTTCTTAAAATAAGCTGAGGACAATGCCTCCATACATGATACGGCATGGGGTAACCTTGAAGTTAATTAAGGGCTCTGTTTCTGTGCTGTTTAACTCTTGATAGCCAAGTGTCTACCTTGACAAATACTGCCAGACTGTGTTACACTCTAAAAGATAAGGGTTCTTTTTATCGGAGGCCATAAAATGTAGTGAGTGTATATTTATCTTTTGGTGGAAAATAATTATCTGATGGGGAAGCTGTCTGGTTTTTGAGCAGCAGTGGTTGCCTGGGACTGGCTGAGCTCGGATCTCTAGTGGTAGCATGACGAAGCAAGGACGGTTGGCCTTGCTACTGGTTTACAGTTTTCAGTTTAAAAAGCATCCGCCATAAAAATGAGTACCACTTAATTCACAGGCATACTCTGGCTATTGTGTGTGATGTTGCTTCTGATTACTGGAGGAGCTGTTTCCTTCTGTTTTAAACTACACTTGAGTCCAACCTCATCATAATTCTTCCAAAGCCAAGGCACCAGAGCAAACAGTGAAAATGTTCTTCTATGAAATAACCTCTGTTGTGTTACTGTTTATTGCAGCAGGTAGGGAAACTTGCCCAAGATTAGGCACCAATTGATTAGGAGAGCTGGGGAGATCAAGGAGCATCTTGGCATCATTGGGTGGCTTATCTGTTTGAGGTGAGAAGGACTATGGCTGACTCAATGGTAATGCCAGTGTTAAGCCAAGGAGCTGCTCACAATGGGGATAGTTTGGGTGCTGTGACATTTTGGTCTTGTCATTTGGAGAGTATAGTCCTACATTTGGGTGATTTTCCCACTGACCTCTATGAAGCATATCTGTGGTCTTAGTCCTGTTCTTAATGGCACGTGCATACATGTTATAGTAATTGTTTGTTTCTTAAGCACCACTTTGTGTAGGGAGCTGTGCACAATTTAAAAGATTACCCATTTCTCCATTGATGGATATGGTTCTCCCCACCTAGACTCTTAAACCTAGTATTTCTGTGAGCAGCCAAGTTAGAAAATAGTCATGGTGCATAGTGATCAGTGCAAGTCATGTAGGATCCCATCTAGAATAGTTACTCAGTTATAAAGAGTAGAAAGTAGTCTGTAATGGCTGCTGATATAATATTTTTTCCTCCAAGAGTAATGGTAAGAAATAAGTGATAATACATGGTTACATTTACTGATCATAAATGTGCCAGTACTCAAATAATATAGGCCCCTGCATAATGGGGTTCCTGTTAAGATTTACCTCTGGATAACTAGAACAAAACACAGTATAGTAAATTAAGTAGCACCCTTGGGGGGGGGGAAGTTGTTTTTTTTTAAATAAGATATTTCCTATCACAAGCTGAGAGAACTTCTGCAAGGCAAACAGAATCTGCAATTATACTGGCAGTTTTGTTCTTAAATGAAAGTAACAGAGAATTATAAAGTTGTAAAATTGTTTTCACAACAATATTTTATTTTTATAACTCATACTTTTTCACTTAGTAGCTGCCTGGCTCCAGAGCAAGTTACATAACATGATATTAAGAATATGGTGCCTCAACTTTTTGTCTAGGGAATTAATTTAAGGGCTCTAAACTTTGCAATCACATTTTCTTCTTTGTTCCAGACGCAGTGTATTCTCTTTGCTTGAAAAAAATATCAGATGAACTGTGTCTTGCTTGTACGGGTGTAGTAGTCCTATGCCTCTTCATCCAGACTAATAGGGCAGTGACTTAGTCTTACATGTATCCTTAAAATAGCCTAGATTGAAATGTGCTGTCTAAAGTCAGCTACATAAAACAAATGAGAAGAGTGGAGCTGCTGTGTGTTAGCTGATCAATCTAGCATTAGCAAGGATTTTCCACTGTGTGGGTTAGTACCAGCACAGACAGATGAATTATTATTACTGTCAGTATCACTCATCCTCCCTCAATTAAATCTTTTTTTCTAAACAAACAAACAAAATTTCCTCAAATGAATTGGCAGTAACTTCAACTGACGTATTAGGATTACTTTAGTCATCAGTAAAATGGAACCACACCTGAGCTATAATAGAGCAGATTAGCTGTAATAATTTTCATCCCGTTATTGCCTCGTTAGACTTTATTTTACCAACACCTGAAGGATATTTTTTTCAGGGACTTCCTCCAGCTTTGTGAGAGCTGTTAGCTCATTAAAGGAATCGCTTTCTTTTCTGTTGTTGCTGTGAGAGAGCTTGAAGTGAAAACTCATGGCTTTTTCAGGGCAAAAAAAAAGGCCTCACTGTCCAAGGAAGCTCCTGCTGTGTATGTGCCACTGATGGGTTCCTTCTAGGCTGTCACCAGGAAACCTGGTGGGTTTTAATTTTCAGTCTGAGATGGATGACAGAGGAAATCTCCTATGAAGAAGTTCCCTGTAACATCTGTACTCTTGTAAAACTGAGTTTCATGAGTATCTTGCAGACAGAAGTCCCAGGTGAGTATCTTGTTTCTCCAGTCTGGTGATCAGTGTCAAGAGGTGCCCTGCACCTTGTCCAGTTTGTGTTAGAAGGCTCTCCTGTTTCCTTTGCTGCATCAAAGTCCCCTCTCCCTCCTCTTAAGCAGCACTTATTTGTGACCCCTGTTCCTCCAGGCTGCCTCCCAAGAACATGCTTTAGAAACACATCAATTCTTGCATGGCCTCATTTGAATACTTCAGGTAAAACTTCCTCCTGAACGCATTTCCTTAACTGCGTTTACCATAATCTAGGTTTTTTACTTGACTTCAATGTGTTTCCACATAATTTTCCCGGAGACTGCTCGTCTCCTAAGGTTTAAGCTTAAAATTGGGGGTTTTGCTTCTGTTGAATTTCCAGATCACTGAGCAAGTGGTGGATGATTCTGTGAATCTTTCGAGTAGATTTTAAGTACAACAGAGCAACACAGTTGTATTGGAGGCAAACGTGGCCCCGTAGATAACAGAGAGTGTTGGAAATGCCTGTGCTTGCTGTTTGTGAGATTGCTCACCAATAAATATGTCCAAATATAGTTTTCAAATCTGAATTCAGCTTCCCACACACCTTTCTTTACCCTTTCACCATCAGGTCACCTTCTGGTGAATAAATGCAGCACAGCAATTAAAACCATATGTGCAATTAAAAAAAATGCAGCTTGAATTTAAACAGCATGAAGATAAGAAAGGTAAAAGGATAAAGACAACTGGAAGTTCAGTTCTGTGACCCGCTTTTGAATAAACAACATTATATTCCACAGTCAATTATCCAAAAAGTACAATGTGTTCTGTTGCCAAAAAAAGGTTGTCAGATAGAAGTGGTTAGTCAAAAGGACACATGCACTGGAGTGAACATTAGTCTATTGTACTCAGTATAATATTATACAAACAGGGTTAGTTTGTTGCTGGCTTTTTCTTTTTTTTTTTTTTTTAATTTTTTGACCAGAGATGAGATTATGCAGCTTTTTAATATTATTTCATAAACATCTAATTGCAGGCTTCAGCAAGAGGTGCAGGCATTGCTAGGGAAATCAAATAAGGTATGCTCTGTGCAGCCCAATAATAAGGCTTCCAATACAAAAGTGGAAAAACAAGTCATTAGTTACAACCATCGAACGGAAGAGGTCTAATGGGAGCCACAGGATAAACATTCCATTTTATTATGCCTTCGTTATATGTTTTGCAAGACTCTGTGGTTATAAATTAAAATTGCTTTTTACAGCAGTGGCTGTAAAAAGTTCAAAATCTGTGAATGTACCTATTATTTTTATTTATATCACAGAGGGCTGCTAGCAAAATTAACTTTTTTTTTCCCCTCCTGTTTGTTAGTTAAAAGATTACAAATGCATATCTGCAGGCACAAATGCACCCCCAGCCTTTTTTGGAAAATCAAGATGGCATCAATTTAAAGTGGGAGAGAAAAGGGGTGGGGTGGAGATGGGGAACCCAGACACCTCAGATAAAATTAACTGCTTCTCCATTAAACAAGTTGGTAGAGCCTGGTCTTTGTTTAGAAATTTAAAGTAATGCTAGTGAAAGCATACGGGCTGCATACTTTGACAGATGAGATGGGGTTTATACTTGAGGCCATGTCGCTGACAAAGCAGAAGACTTTCCAGGGCTCTTCTCCAGTTGAACTGGCAGTTCTTGAAGACCCTGATTACCAGCAAAAAACCCCAGTGTTAGCATAGGATTTTCCCATGCTGTCTCCTGCCTTCTGAGCAGGCAGAAGACGTGCTGCTGCGTGAGGGAATGCATTCAACCTCTGACTCCTCGCCCCAGACTCTTTTTTGAACCTTGCAGCAAAACAATTAAATTGTTTGGGTTTTTATCCAGTTTTTGGAAGTTTCTGCCCCAAGGTACAGCCAGAGCAAGAGGTTTGTGGAATGGGGGTTTGTAGAAGTTGGAAACATCTGTTTCTCCTTTTAAAAAGGATACAAAGGACATGCAGTTGTAAACCCTCATCAGCTCTTCTGCTTCTATTTAGGAGTTAATCATCAACTGTGGGACCAGAGACAGATGCTTCTGTGGAGGACAGGCTATCCCATACCTGTACAGGAGATTGGTGGCTTTCACCTTACAAATCCAAAGTGTCAGCAATTTGTTTCTGAGCTGTACTTCCCCTTCATCTGTGAAAGCCTGTTGTCGGAAGCTTAAATTCATTATATGAGGGCCTGTCCGGCCAAGGGAGAAAAAAAAAGCTGGTATGCAAATTAAAAAGGCAGAAAACCACTGCCCTAGGGACTTTCCTACTCTTTCACATTAGCATTCCCCATGGGCCATCGAGGAGGCGAGCCGAGGTGGTCTCACTAGAGCTGGGAATTTCTGCTGAAGGGGAAGATGAGGTTCATGAGCATCTTTCTCCAGGGACTGGACAGGTCTAGCCTCTGGCCAGGGACCACAGCGCACCACCAGGATGGATCGGATCAAAAAATGATATGTTCTTCTCAGTCTGTGCAGTGCTGCTCCTCCCCGGTTATCACCATTATCATTTTTCTAGTGTTGCTTTATAATTGTTCTAAATACAAGATAATGCCGAGAAATCAATACCATGGGACTTAATTGTTTTTCTATCATCAGGAAATTAAGTTTCAAAAGCGTGTTTAGTCCTGAGGGGCCTGTTTTAGAGTAGAAACCTGAATTTTTCTACACAAGCTGAGTTCCTGCAAACTTGGCCTCCCACTGTGCTGACAGTTTGTGAGAAATTATTTTATTTCCCATTTTAGATGTTGGACAGTGACTCAGTATGCCCTGGAAATACTATCATTCTAGCAATTTTCTCATGTGGTAGCTCAGCTTAATGTCAGAGAAATAGGTAGTTATGAGACCAGACACTATAATGCTGGACTTAGGTTTTAAAAATAAATGTTTGGTTAACTTTTAGTCGTCAACAACTTTTCTGCTGCTGCACATGCTAGAAAAGGGACGAAGTGGCCTCATACAATTCCAGGCACACTCTGTGGTCAACTGAAGTATCTATAGAAGAGTAAATGTGCCGGTAATAGAGATTAATGCTGTGACCATTCTTGCCATATAGTGTGTATGCCCTGCTGTATAGAAGTTTGGAAGCAGAAGAGTTGGCTACTTACTCAGGTGAGTAAGTGTGGGGCTAGATAGGCCTTGCTAGATGTCTCTGATTTCTCAAATCTCTTTTATTCTGGCTTTAGACTAGGTAGGTTAACCTTTTTCCCTCTTAGTTTCGCCTGTAAAATGGGTATAATGTTTGCCTTCTGTATCACAGTGGGGATTTTGAGACTTGATTGTCTGCAAAGTGGTTTTAAAGTCTATAAATGCAAAGTATTATTCCTATTTTCTGTGTGAAAGGCAATTGAAGTCATGTGCAGAGCCTGTCGCAGCAGGCATGGTGGTTATTTGCAATGAAGGATATTTCTGCACCTTTGTATGTAAACGAAGAAAAGACCTCTCTTAAATCTGTGGCTATTAAAAACAGTTAACTTTCAGCATTTACATAGTGGTTTATATTTTCAGAGCCTCTTATGAATCCTAACTAAATGATTCTTAAAGCCTCTGAAAGGCATACAGCAAATATCCTGCTTTTATGGTCATTTCCTCATGCTCACAGAGGGAGAAAGGAACTCAGCTGAGCTCACATGGGTCGCAGCCACATGGCTTTCTCCTCCATCGGTCTGCATCTTGATACAGTGATGAATGGATAGTGAGGTGCTGGTGCTGAAGAGATAAAAAGGTTGTCTCAGAGGTGGAGAATGAATTAACTAACCAAGTCATGTGGTTTTAGGGATGAATTAGTTTTCGGACAGTGAGGTTTATACATGCTAGCCTTGAGGAGCGGTGCAGCATTCTCACCTTGTCTAGATCTGAGCGCTTTGGCAGGATTTAGGATGAATGTGGCCCACTCTCATCTACTGAGCATGTACTTAAAGCGGGAATAGACAGTGCCTTGCCATGGCTGTAAAACAAACTCATTTATGAAAGGAGCTGTTTTGCAGCTGGAGTCAGGCTATCTCCATACAGTAATTCCAGCTGTTGGGAATGGAGTTTATGAGACGAGAAGGCAGAAATGGAAACATGCAAACATCCAAAGAAGCTGCAGCAGATATGATGATGCATATGTACAGACTATGTATGGAGGAATATTTTAGCATTGAGTTTGGTCTGTCCTGTGAAGGCCCTTCAGTTGCAATGTACAAAGTACCATTTTTTTATATGTATGTTGGACCAGAGTGCTATCAGTATAGCTGAATTAACTTTGGAGCATCTATGTTGGTTAACAGTTGATGAGATGAGAGGCTAATGTAGTATTTGTCATCTCATCTAGTAGTGTCTTCTATTCTATTACTCTCTGCCTTCCTAAAACAGTTGCACACTGAACCTTATTCTGGTGTTTCTGTGACTTTACAGTTAACTCTAGGGGAAGTGTCACCTTATATTTGCCGGGATGTAGAAGAGCTTGGACTGGTGCATGCTAACTAGCCATTTTTCAATACTTTCTTTTGTGCGACATTGATTCTGAGCAAACAGAGATTTTTCTTCTCATATAATAATATATCCATCTGTGAGTTCTTGTAAAGAAGCAGAAGGAGGAATGCAGTAACAGAACAGCTCAGGTACATGACACCCACCCCCATCCATTTCTGGGGAGGTTTGCTCTGGTAGCTTTCAGAGTGGGATGTGGCTGATTGGGGTTGTTTGTGCTGAGATACCAGCAATGATGTGGGACTGGTCAGAAAGGACTGTTGGCAGTCTAGGTAGAGAGCAAGACAGGCATCAGAATGGATTGGTTGTGAATGTGCAAATTCACAGATACAAAGCAGAAATAATGTTGACAACTTGGGATATTTTTACAGATATGTATTCCCTCTAACTTTCTTTCCAAGCCCCCTATTCCTAATTTTTCCCAGAAGGATTTCTCTGTATCTCACATCCTATTTTTCTTGGAGAGAGCTTTTCCCCTCCTCTTATGCTCTGCACAAGAGGCAGCTGTTCACTCCTCCTTGGCAATGAATATATACAAGGTCTGTGTGTGAAGTTCAATATACAAGGTCCAGAACACTGTGATGACAGTGAGCAAGGCAGCTACACTGAGCTTTTGCTGATGAGAGTTTATTGCTGGTGGTTTCATATCAGCTCATATCTGCCTCAGATGTTCTGCAGATGCTTTTCTCCCCCGGCACTGATTTTTCACTTGAATTGCAGGAGACTAATTCCTCGGCAAAGGTGTGCAGCTTTCCTCAGACCTGTATGATTGCCACTGGGTAAATTTAGGTTGGCAGGAGCCCAAGAATTTTGAGTACGGGGAAAACCATGAGGACTCATAAATCAGGACTGAATATAAAATCCTACCTGACAAAAGGAAGCAACCTGGCAACTGCCTGACATACGTGGAGTCAGGTTTGCTGTGGGATGGTAATACCCACATGCATGTAGATGTATGTAGGCAAATGCTCACTGGGTAACTGCACTTCTCGAGCTCTACCCATGTTCTTGGTGTTGGTGAGTTCTGTTCCTCTTGTGCCTCTGATCTAAGAAGTTCAAAGTACTGTATTGCTGAGGACTGCAACTCAGGGCCATCAGCTGAACATGGGCAATGAGTTGTTTTCACCCAAAATGTGGGTTAGGTTAAGTGGCCTAATGTCAGCCTTTAGCACACTTTGATCAAAAAATTTGCCAGGTTGGCTTGACAGCTTGAGCCCAATATTACCCTCCTTTCCCCTGGGGGTTACTGCAGATGAGCTGTTCCACACTGATTTCCCACACAGACCTGCTTCCCCCAGCATTTGCAATTCAGTTGGCTTATCCTTCTTTCATGGGAACTCTGGTGGGATCTCGAAATCTACCTGCAAGGGTAGAAGACTGGACTTACATGTGCAAGTAATGGAAGGACTATAACAATGCCTCTGAATAGCTGGTACTCATCATGCAGATGGGGAAACCAAACCTTGCCTGGGTTAATTAACATGCCTAAGTCCAAAGAGTGAGTTGCTGCTGAAGTGGGGAAGTGAACCCAGAAGTTTTGACATGCAGCGGTCTGTGCTTCCTCTTAAAAGGAGAAGTAGTGATGGCACCTGTCAGGTCTGAGGGTTGTTCTGTGAGGCCATCCAAACTGCCAAATCCAAGTTTCAGTGGGTCTTCAGTTTTTCTTTGTTCCTGCTGTGCTGAGTTGCCAGAGACACTCTGAGAGAAAAGGGCATGTCTGAGTGTCCTCCTGGGAGCTGCTGGGTACCATGGCTGAGCCCATGCCAGGAGCTAGAGTTGGGATATCTTTCAGGTGATGCTACAGATTGACATTGCCTTGCTGGCTGGGATGCACAGGCATGGGGCAGAGAGCAAAGCAAACATGGGTTGGTTTGTGTGTGTGTGTTTGCACATCAGAGTGCAGCTGCCTTGTCTGCTTGTTCCAGAGTGGGAGGGAAAGGGGACAGACAGTGGTCATTAGCCACCTTTAGTAAAACATTATCTCAGTCAATCACTTGGTTGTGTTATTTACTAGGGAAAAGCACTGTCCACACAGCATCTAAATTTATCCCTTTCCTTCTCTTAGTCCAAAGGCAAGGGCAGCTTGGTGATGGAGCAAGCCCAAAATTCCACCTGTGGAAACCTAAGAAAGGCTTTGCGTGTAGCTCAAGGCATAGTCAGCCCGGCTTGTCTGATCTCTCCCTTTTCTCACTTTCTTGCCACCACAACACACACCAGTACTTGCTGATTCATGAATGTATGTATTTCCTTCTCACTCTACATCTCTCTCTTTTTGTCTTCTAATGTATAAGAAGGATTTTATCCAACTGGCTTGATTCTGTTGAAAGCATTGGGCACCTTGCAGGATTGACCTTCGGCACTTCCCTCCCTCGATGTTGATGTTTTAACATGAACATGCTTTAACCTGGAAGTGACAGATCAAGACCATGGCCAGTCCTCCATCATGTTTGATGCTCTGTTGACCCAGCAGTGTTTGTCCTGGTTATTTCTTGCAGCAGTGAGTTCCAGCGGTTCATTGCAATTTCCTTTCCTGTTTCCACAGTGCCCTGGTCTGATACCTGCAGTTCTTCCCAGAGACATTAGATTCACCAGTTTCTGCAATCCCCTGTGTTGTGGAAGGACATTGCATGTATCATCCTGTGCTCTCTTTATTTGTGTCATTTGCAAATATGCTGGTGCCATGTATACAGATCAGCATCTTGGGGGAGCTGCTTCTCCCATTAGTTTGTGAGCTGTTTTTGTCGCAGTCTTCACTTTGGAGAGTTTCCTGTAGCTGTTCAGTGTCTAGGGAACTGCTGGCTTTCTTGAGCACCTTTGTTTGCTTGCTTGTGCTGGGACCCTGGCACTAGCTCAGCTGGGGCAGCTGATCTGTGTGTATTTGCCTTATTGTTTGCTCTTGTCACACCATGTGTCCTCTAATTACACTGTCCTGGCTGGATGCCAGCAGGAGGAGGACAAGACGTACAGTGCAACGTGAGATGGCACGGAGAGGTTTCACTCACGCGTGAGGGTAGAATTCATCCTGTCCTTTTAGCAAATGCATAATATTCCCAGGAATATCCAAAGCACTCTCCTTGTTCTCAGGTCTGGCTGTGAGCAATTGTAAATAGCTACTCGCAGCCTGGCACATCAGGTTTTGTGCGTGGTGTGAACACGTGGCTGTTTTCACATAGGTCTTCCCTCCATACAATTTTTGTCCTTGATGCCAAATCACCTTTGAGCCATGAAGCACTTAGTGATCCCACCTAAAGCTCTCTGACCGACTGAGACAAATTCACCTTTGAAAACTGAACTAATGCAATGTGATGACTAAGAAACATCAAGGATTTTTTGTTTGTTTGTCTGTTTGTTTTGAACCACAAATGGTTCTGTTTGAGGTTTACCTAGGGTCAAGCTATAAACTGTAGAGCCAAATTTTGCCCATGCTGATGTTTGCGGCTTAGCTCGTTATAAGGAGGCCAGTCCTTAACTGGGATACATAATCAGATTTGAATTTCACCTCAGAGCCAAGAACTGATGGGTGACTTCCACAGTTCTGCATTTTCTATAACATATATATTTCTTGTCAGTGTAATGCTGCCACACGATTGGTAAGCAAGTAAGTCCCAAAAGTAAACACCAATAAAACAGGAAAACTTTAGACAGGATTTACATCATCAAAGTTTCACGGAATATTTTTAATTATTATCTTTTGTATAATGTTGCCATGGTCTTTTTTGTTTCTTTGTTTCTTGTTTTTCTTAAATGACTTCGTACCGATTTCTTTTAATGTGAGCGATGCAAGGTTTGTGTGGCAGGTGCAAAATTAGGTTTGTTTTCATCTTTCCCTTGCAATGAGTCTAGTATTTATATAGGGGTAGGAGGTGCTCCTTTCCAGTGTAAAGGCAGTTGGTGATCCTTCTAAACTGAGTAAAAGTAGCTGAAAAGTGGCTGAAAATCCCAGAGAAAAGTAAAGAAGGATTTCTGGGGCATGTTACATCTCAGGCTGGGGAAAGTAACTTTTGCTTTTTGTATCTTCACGTGTGATCTTGCCAAAATTTCTAGCATGCTCGTAGCTCTCTGTCTTCATGGCTGCTCTGCTTTTTTTGACTTGTGATCGTCTCAGCTTCATTAATAACAACTAACCCCTTTCATCACTCTGTCTCTCTGTTTATTTAGAGCTTGACCTTTTGAGTGTTTGCCCTAACAGTTTCTCTTTGTGAAATGTTCAACCGCCAAAAACAAGCTCCAAGAAAGGGAATGTTATTTTTCTCTTGCATACTTGCAGCATTCAGAAGACGTGCCTCCACACCTGCTTTTCCAAAGGAGCGCTCTCAGCTGCTCTTGCCTGTTTGCCCAGAGCTTAGATCATGCCCTGTAGTGAATGTTAACAATTGTGATTTGGCCTGGAAGGTAGCTTAGGAGGTATTGGCAGCAGTGATCACAAGGGGGTCAAGTACTTTGTTTTACATCCCCTTTGAAAACTCCCCCCTCAAGGATGCATTACTAAACACAGTTTCTCCAGAGGTAGCTACATGCATGAACAGCATTTTCTACCATTTGTGGGGCTGACTAGGCGAGAGATCCTGGATAACCTGCAGCATTTAGAAAATCAAGGGCAATATCATCTCTTTATTCCTTGCAGCACCTAAAATAAAAGCAGAGAGATCTTGCATATAGAAGAGCCTGCACATTTCAGTTTTCTCTAATCCTCAGCCACACTCAGAAATTAAGCATAGATATGTTACCAGGAGAGTGAGGTCTTGGTTTGGCCGTTGTTCTAGAGGTGAATATGTTGCCCTCTGAAACACTGATAAAATTTCCTGTATGAAGAAGAGAAGGTGGAAAATTTCAGCAGGAAAAAAACAGAAGCTGTCCAAAGTAGAGGAGCAAGCACTGAAAAAGCACAGAAGTCCTGTCCCTCCCAGAGTAAACCACAACTGGGGATCGAAAGGCTCAGAGAAAGCAGGATACTAAGGATTCATGTCTACCACAAACAAAAGCAGCTTTGAAATGAGTGTTGCGCAGGACAGCACTCAGGTGCTCCAGTACTTGGAGTTAGGCTGCAGTGACTCTGAAGGGTTTTGACAGAGCTCTAGCATGTGACTCTTCTGCGAAGTGTAAGAAAAAAAGAAACCACAGGGAAATGACTACAAACCCCTTTGTCAAAAGATCTGAGAAACCTTCCTGTCTTTGTCTTTTCCGGACTTGTCATGTCAACTTGAGCCATTGCTATTCCTAAATCTGTTACGCTACAAAACACAGCACATGTGCAAGCTGCTGAGTTGCTGTTTAATTAAGCATAGTTTCCTATCGCCTGCGAGACAGTTTTTATAGACGTGAGGTTTGAACTTCGGTTTGGTTACAAGAACCCAGCCCTGACCAAAAGAGGTTGCAACATCTTCAAACAAGGGACAGTCTTTCTGCCATTTCTGCACCTAATTTAGCAGCCCTGTTGAATTTAGTAAGACTGATCAGATGAGAGCTATGGTCAGATTCCACCTCTTTAGGCCCAAGAAATGCTATGAGAAGTTATTCTTTGTGGTATATGGTGTCACCATTCAGCTGCACTGTCACCTGCACTGTTGTAACCACACGGTGCAGGAAACAGCAATGCATTAAAAAGAGAAAACATGCCGCTCCCGTCACAGTCATTTCAGGCCCAAAGCCTGGTCTGGCCATGTCTTCTGGTGCGTAACAGCTTTCACTGGCTGTGGGTTCTGGCACCCGCCTCACACTCAGGTTTCTCAACATTCAGTCTGTTAGTTAAGGGCCACGTTTTATTTAAGTCCTGTAGGATTTGCAGCTGGCCAGGTTGCTCACACTGAGATGGGTGAGTGCTGTGCCTTGCAGGGTCCTGTATGTAATCCATCTGCAAGAGCAGTAACGTCCTTGGAATCGCTTGCTCAATCCCTGAATCTAGGCAAGGTCAGGCTCTTGTTCAGCCAGTGCCTGAACCAGTGCTGATGCTGTTTCCCAGTATCTCTGGGTTAGTCTGTAAGGTTCTTCTTTGTTTTACTCCTTCCCCTTAATTCATCATCTCTGAGAGTGTCAAAGCAGGTTGCCTTTCTTTGGGCTTGGTTAGAGTAGGTTTGGTTTTGCTCACTGCATTTGTCTGGACTTTTCCATCCTGGTTATCTGGCTGTAGTTTGAACTCCCAGAATCCATGACTTATTCACCTGTCTGCAGCTTCAGTCACTTCTTTATTGCACTCCTCACTCTTCTACTTTTTGACACTGCCTCTGTTCAAATGTCAGTGTGGACCTAGTCGTGACTGCCACCAGTTGCCCCCAGGTGTTTATCTTGAGCCTCATATGCCCACTGCCTGCTTTTATGGTGAGAATCCACCACTCCCTCCGTGTTGCTGCTATTCTGCACTGACAGTCATGCTGTTAGAGTTTGGTGCAAAGCAAAGCAAAATAAGCAGGAAAATTCACACCCAATAGATTTATTTGGTGTTTGGGCCATGTTATGGGGACAGACTGAAAAATTTAGCACCCAACATGCCACTAGCATGCTGAAAGCAAAATTTTAACAATGTGGTCACCACCCTTACTCTGCTCCATCACAGGACAGCAGCTTCATAACTCAGCATCCAAATTGGGCACTCTCTGCCCTGCTTGCTTTTTGTGGTGTTACAAAAAGGTGCTTTGGCGATGGGCAGTCATGGTAGCCCAGATCTGTGCATCTGTGACCTTCATAAGGGATGAGGTGTCTTTTCCTACATGCCGTGTCCTGCAGCAGTGGGGAGCATGGGACAAATGGGGTGATGCTAACCAACAGTTACAGATAAAGTTGTGAGAACCCAGTGATTGTGTGGAAGAGGCGGGAGAAGGGAGTAGGGAACCTCTCCAGTGACAATGGAGTATAATTAATAGGTCCCTGCAGCTGCCTCCCCTTTCTGGCTACGCTTTCCCTCTTGATTTCCAGCATGGAGAGCAGCAGAGGAAGCCAGAAGTCTGTCCTGCTGGCAGAGAGGAGCAGTTTGGACATCTCTCTGCCAAAAATGTACATTCTTGAGGGAACAGCCAGATGCCTTGGTGACACCCAAGATGCCTCAGTTGATTGAATCTTAGAAATGTAAAGGCTGGGAGCGATGAAGACTATCTCATCCCTTTCCCATCAGCGAAACAGGATTAAGTGTATCACAGGGTGCAGCTCCTGGCAAAGCCCACTTCTAGTTGGGAATCCCGCTGCTGCTACCAAATATCTGCTGGGCTCCTGACATGAGTTCCTGCTGGTGTGGTGCCACAAAGACGCCCAGGCTCTCCCAGCATACATTTGTCAAGCCAGCCCTGTCAAGGTGCTTCCTCCATGCCAAGATCGATATCAGTAGAGATGTGGGTCTGCCCTGGGGCCGCTGCTCCGTGGAGTTTTAGGTTACATTTGGGAGAGTTTGAGACCTGGGCTGCCTTGTCTTCTGTGTTCTTAAAAGAAAGAAATCTGCAGTTCTGTTGCCAAAGGGTGATTTGTTTTTTTCTTTCTACAATATAAAGTGAGTGCCATGAACTCGACTTTTGCAAACACAAGTTAGAAGTTGATCTTTCTTAGTAGAAAGAACTGTGTAGCGACAGAGTGATACTGCAGCTGTAACACATTGCTATCTCTCTTCTCATTTTTCTTTCCTTTGAGGCTATTTTTTTCTCTCTGGCACCCAGCATTAGACATATACATCTGTATTTGGCTACTAAAGAAGCAGCCCGAGGTATGATTTTCCATAGCACAATGCATTTGTCTTCAATAGAGGCTGCAGGGACTCGCAGTTCAGTAAAGCTGACCTCTGATTTAATGTTTACAGATGCATTTCAAAGCTTGACTTCAGGCACGTGAATTTGAAAATGTTTGACCTGAAGTACTTTTCCCCTTTCAGTTTATTGTCAGCTCTTATCTGGTCGTTACTGTAGCAGGTCACCACATTATCCCTTAGCAGCAGCCATCAGTAAGTGTCAATTCCCAGCAAATGAATTCAGCAACTTGCCAATATGGGATTTTTTTTATGATGGCTATTTAAAGATGACAAAAATCATAAATCTTCCAGGCTTGTCATTGAGAGTTTATATTGAGTTTGTTGATGAAACAACTTCACAGCTCAGCTGAAGAGGAACTGCAGGGTTTAAAGAAGCAAAAGGCTTTTGATAGTGTGCAGTAGTCCAAGAAATTGAAGATAAAAACCAACTTGCTGGCATTTTGTCCATGTTGCTTCTTCGTAGTCAGAGTGAGAACTTCTCTTCACACCCCTGAGAAAATCTGAGCATTTTCCAACCCCAACAGAGGCCAACCACCAAAGGGTTGTTTGTAAACCTGGGGTTAGAGAAGGGGAATAAAGGCTGGAGGGTGGCAGTGGGGGCGAGCGTGACCGCCCTTAGCACAGCAGCATTTCTTTCTCTCTCACTTCACATCTTGCTGTGGAAAGTTCCATATTGCTGGTTTACAATTGCAAATTTTATTTCGTTGAGGAAAGTTTGAATCTTGTGGACTTTTTGATAACGGCCAATAAAATCTCCTCCATAAATCTGTTTGGTGAATCCCCCGATTTCCATCTGCATTCTCATCCTCTGTGTAGGCCAGTGGCTCTCATCGTCACTTACTTATTTTGCACTCAACGAACTGACTAGCAGAGTTCATGGAGTAATTGCAGCATTATGCAACAAGTGGGAAGGTTTATGGCTTCGGGTAGAAGGAAGATACAGTTCTAACAACTAATAAAACTGCTTTAGCAACCACCGTAACACCAAGTTAGTCCGTAAAACTCCAATTGGTTTGAAAATAAAGTGTCTAAAAAGTGTGTTTCAGGAATAAAACTCTATTTAACAGAGAGGAATGGATTTAAGCTGGGTTTAGGTGTTGAAGTTATTTTAGGTGTCATTCCCTTTTTCTTGAAAATCGGGGATTTGCTGATTTGACTGTTGTTTCTGAAAACTGGCACAGTGGTTCTGTGGTAAAATATTTATCAGTCAAATAAAGTTAAATGTAATAGTAATAATTTCTGTTATAACAGTCGTTATCTTGTGCATCATCTGTATTCAATCAGTGAGTGGACTCTTGTGTTTCCCAAAAAAACTCACCCCTTCTTCAGAGATAAAATCAGACCATGAGATAAATCTAACCCTAGACTGGGCTAGTCTGTGAAGAGAAATTACAGCTGAGCCAAAATTTCACCTGTGATAAAGTAAGCACCAATTTTTTTCCTTTAAGTGAAACAAAGTCACATCAAAGGCCTTATTAGTGTCTCTGTATTCTAAAGTCTTCCTGCAAATTACATTCTCATACTTAACCAGAGCCCCTGTAAAGCATGCATGAGCTGAATCAAAAAAGTAGCAGCACAGAATTGTCTTATGTCTTTGTATAGAGTGTGGAGCCATTCTTTTCTTTTTGCCTTGCTGTCTCAGAAGATCACAGCTCCAGTGGCTGGATGATGTTGTTCTCTGTGATGGGTTTAGAAACATGGTCCCAAAGTGAAATCTCCTTCATCTATATTAGGCACAAAGACAAGTAACTTGAACTTCTAGATGCTGTTCTGATAGCACTTCCAGTTTGCTTCATAGCACTGCCCAGATTCATGATTTGGGTGCTTTATAGGTGAGTGAGTGTCTATAAATCTGTACTATCCTTATATGCTTAGGTTGTGTGTATTATACATATTTATACAATATATTTGGGACTATATTCTTGACAAAATCTCGGCCTTGTTCTCCCATCAACTCTACCCAAAGCAGAGCATGGAGAGGGTATGTTAAAAGGACTGAGATTGAAGGAGGGGAAATAGGATGTCACAAGCATGCCCTAGCGAAAGACGTAAGGGTAATGTAAGTTTAATGCCAAAGATTTCAGAACATTGACCTCTTGTGCATCAGGCCTAAAGCCCTTAGTAGGTTTTGCAAGTGTTTTTGGTACTGGCAGTTCCTCAGTTGAGTTTATTTTAAACTGCCAAGCAAAACTACAAAGCCTTTTCTGTGTGATTGCTACAGGGTCTCAGAAAACCAATTTCCACAGCAGAGTGCACTGAACTATGACACTGGGCCTAAGAGAGCAGCTGTGGGTTGGTATCCCGTGTGTGGAACAGCACAGCCAGTAGCACAGCACAGACCACTTGCCTGTGCTGGCTATTAGCCATGCTAACAATAACATGTTCTGCAAATATCTCTCTAGTCACGCATATTTAAAAATGCCATTTTAATAACTGAAGGCTTAATGCTTAACTTCCAAACTTTTAATGTTGTTTACACAACATACAAATTAGACCAATTTTGACAAGCCCATAACCTTCTCAGGTGCAGTTATGAGCTTGTTCTGTAACAGCGCTGGACTTTCAGGAATCGCAATGCATAAATTCATGAAATTAAAAGCCCTGTGGTGAACTCCAACCAGGGCAGTGGATCAACTGGGGGCTGTGTGCCTGCTGCAGAACACCACTCCATCTTCTTTGATGAATCACTGGGTTGTGCATGGCATTAATAAACATGAGCCAGAGAGCAAAAAGGGTGTTATATAGATGTAATGAACTCCTGAACTGACTTGGAGAACGTGGCATGCTGACAAGGTGTCATCAGCAATGAAGCAAGGCAGGCCCCCTCACCTCTGAAGCCCAGTGATAGGTATCACAAAGCCCATGTTATCAAAACCATTATCTGCGGAGCCAGCAGTGCGTGGTTGCCCCATTAACATTTCATGTGCAAAGAGAAGAGGCTGTGAATGCTTAAAAGTCTCCCAGTGGCTAAACTGCAAAGCTTTTATATTTTCTTTAATTGAAGAGTTAGCACACAGGCATGTGTGCACACATAATCCTCAGCTTGGAGATTTCAAGCTGTTAGGTAAATGAAATATTTCAATGAGAAATTTTGGGGTTTTGTCACTGGATACTGTTAGCCCTTAGTAAATTAGGAACAAATACTTGCAAAGAGACTTTCATTTTTCTTTAGCACATTTTCTGATGGCAGCTGATAATGCAGCCATGAAGTGGAACTCCATAATAAAGAAGAGCAAGTACAAGTTCTGTGGCTTGCAGGCAAAATCCTGCAGCTTCATAGCAGTAGTCAGCGGTATTTCAAACAGTGAGAAGATAATGGTCACTCTGAAAGGTAAGAAATGGATTTGGATGGTGGGATTTCAATACCAAGCACCGTTCCAACAATTGTGACCACATCTGATTGCAGAAGCATCATGTTGAAGGGGGGCCTGAATTATAGTCACACTTCAAGTCTTTGTGCATCCCTCTGGTTTTAAAAATAATGGTTTTAAAGCAGGGGGTAACTAATCTGTACATCCCCACTGCAGGAATTGCTAAAAAGGTTTCGGGCAGATGTGAACTAGGCATCCTGTGGGCAGGAGACTGATTCTTTTAGTATGTTGGCACTTAAAGAACACAGGTATTTTGGTTCACTTTTTTCCCCCCTTTTGCAATTAGGTGAGTATGGCTGTCTCCAGTATTCTTCTGCCCGCCTTGAAAACAGTTGGCTGCTCTGATTTTCAACGGGTGTTCAGTAGTTTTAAAAAGCCTTCAAGGTGTGTTTCAGGCAGTGAGATGCGTCAGTGCCTTCAGCAAATGTTGGCTTAGGTTTTTGAATGTTACTCAGCCTTGGGCTATCCTTGCTGAGGTCTGAGGTGTTTTTGCCACAGGTGTTAGCAGCGTCAGCCAACAGCCATAAGTAGAAATCACAGTAGCTCCCTTCGGTAAAAGCTTCCACAGAATTTAGTTTTGGCTGGATGGGGGCTGCAGGGGTGTGCTCTTTTGGTGGTAATTCAGATAACCTAGTGGAAACTTAAATATTCACTTATAAACCAGTATAAAAATAATACTCCCCATCTGTTTTAACTAGTCATGGTCTGTCTTGTAACAGTTCACTGACCATCTGTTACTGTGGTGTAGAGACAGACATTGTGAATCCACTTGACTGTATGTATTTCAGACTTTAGTTTATTTTTGGTTGCTAGTACATATGGACCATGTTCTGTTACTCTCCATATGTTTGTTCACAAGGACTTCTCAGCACAAATTTCCCTGGGAGGGGTGTTTCAGAATGGGGGAAGAAAAGCAATTAATTTTCTACTTCAACAATCATAAATAGTTTCTAATTTGGATCCCATCTCACTCTCTTTTCCCCCAGCAAGCTGTGTAGATGGATGAAGCAGTCAGAGGAGGGTGGCAACCCAGATGTGATTAATGAAGTCACTGTCAGGCATCCATAGTAAAACAGACAAAATGAATCATTTCAGAGTTTTCTTATCGGTGTTTTTCCTCTCCCCCCACCCTTTTCGCATGGTTAAAGGTTGGGCAGGTTGTTCAGGCGCTCGCCCACTACCTCAATGCTCGTTAGTCTCCATATCCAACAGGTGCTTTAAATTCAAATTGCACTTAGCTGGTCGGATGCATTTGCAGGATCTGCTAATGAGACAAGCTCTTTGGTTTAGCAACGATGCTCTCCGTTTTATTAGTGATGCTTTCACTAGCCCATGTCATAGTAGTCTGCACTGAGAAAAGATCAGAAGTGGCTCTTTTCCAGCAAACAGTTGTATTTTGGAGCTGCTATTTGGTTGGGCTTCATGCTGCAGAGCACCACGTGATGTGTGGCCGTTTTATTGACCCTAACTGTGAGTTCAGTCTTGGGGAAATGCATTGGAAACAAATTTTTCCTAAAATCATAAGTTTGTTCCTTGTGGACAGCTTTCATGCAGGGGCTCCATAGTCCAGCAGAGCTTATGTGTGCCAGAGCTGGCTTTTCTTCCTGCTTCTGTTTTACAACAGGATAACTTCATTCATGTCTGTAGTATTCCTGCCTTTGAGTGGCATGAGGTGGAAGTGAAACATCCACAGCCTAACCAGCAATGAGCTAGGCAGCCATGCAGCTGCTTGGTCATTAAGCTACATGTTGACATAGTCTTCATTCCTTTGATGGGAGCATTTTAGAAAGGTTATGCAGACAACACAGAAATGTTCCAGGGGTTAATCTGTACTTGCTCCTATGGCCTACAAAACGTTTTGTGCTTTCTTTCTAAGTTAGCTTATTTAGACAAGCAATGCCATCCATTCAGGCATCACCTAGTGCTCCAAAAGAACCACGTTCTGCTCTAGATCTATGGGTGGCTATAAGCCATCATAACTCCTCTTGGCAGGAAACCCTTTTAGCACACACAAATGCTAAGGGAAAAAGTACAACCATGGTAAGTGTTGCACTGGGAGGAGCAACATAAGTATCTGGATGGAGCATTGCCTCAGTGAACTGCTGTCTCCAGACCGGGGAGGTGTTTCAGGATCGTACTGACCCACAGTATGTGGAGGCTCCTGTGCAGCGTGGGTACACAACCAAATCCCTCTCATCAACACCTCATAGCACTTCTGCATGTGCAACTGTAACAGACATATAGACCAAACACCATTATAGTTCTGCATTAATTATCAGCTAATTAGCCCCCTTGGTTTTAGACAAGGCATGCTTTATAAAAATCAGGTGGAAGGATTTCTTGCATATATTACTTACTAAGGCTTTATACCTCACCACCTTTAATCCTTCTCCATTCTTATTTGTATTTAGTAATCTATCTGAATTAGCAGTGGTATGACCCATTCTCTACTGAGGCCAGACTGCCAGCTTATAGAAATTACTGAAATGAGGCGCCAAAGTAATGTAAGGACAAATGCCTCCCTGTACAGATTGGCATGAACACTGGAGGCAGCATTTGAGCGTAATATTGACTAATTATTTAACCATGAGTGGCAGCTTTGAACATTGTGTTCTTTTTGCTTCGCTTCCTGCATTTACTGTGAATCTAATTACGAGGGGAACAAGTATTTCTTCTCAGGTCGCTGGAAAGAGAGCAGCTAGCTTTGGGAAAGTGCATGGGATGCAAAGTGGAGGCAGCCGTGAACTGTGTCAGCTAGTTCTCGTACTTGAGCTAGTACTAGCATGCTAGCACTAGTACTTACCGAGCAGAGAGAGCAGGTGCTGGCAGGGACCTCATCTGAAAATCCAAAAGCTGCTGATAAGAGAAAAATAGATCTTAGTCTAAAAATGTATAGTTTGAAATGAGCCTCACAGATTATTATCAATATGATTTCCCCCCTCCCCTTCCCTTTGCAGAGGGCTTGGCTTTGTAATGATGATGCTTTCTGTGATGCTAATAAGAAGTGTCCCCAGCTGGATGCTTTTCAGCAGGGTCATGTGTATCAAGAGATATGACCCCTAAAAGAGGAATGTAAGCTTCTGGCATTCACTTTGTGTGCAAAATTTCTCTGCTATAGACAGAGACTTTTTTGTATTTAAAGGAATATATATGTACAGTAAACAGCTGGATCCCCTGCATGGTAAGAGACAACCTTCAGTTATTCGAGTTAGTCATCTTACTCTTTCCCTTGCCACTATCTTTTGGTCTCCTAACCCATGAGATAAAAATAATAGACTTAGCTCCTGAAAGGCAGAACCAATAAACATGGCAGTAAGATAGCAATTAAAGTTTAGGTGCTACAGTGAAATTTGTGAAACCCTGAGCAATTACACTTGTATCTAGTAAGAAATTTGAGTGATCCTAATTATTCTGCAGCTCCCTAGAGAAAAGGATTGTCTGTTTAAGTGGGTTTGTGCACAGTCAAGTCAAAGTTATGACATGGACCTCAGTGGAGATTTGTAACCCAGAATTACTCTGGACTAACCTCTCTGTGCTGAGTATAGGCTTGGTGTCTTAACTTTTACTAGAAAAGTAGGCTGTTGAGGTGGCCTTGTGCCTCACCTCATTCCTTGGAGTAAGCCTGTCTTCACTGTTGGATTTGTTTGGTTCAGAGAACATGGTTTTAGCTCAGCCCAGCGGTGAATTGTGAAAGTTGAATCTGTGCATCCCTGGCCATGTACACGTCATTGGGATCTCCAAGGGCACCTGTGTGCAGCAGCTCGTCATACAGCTGCCAGCTCAGCCTCTCTATGTCTTGTTAGGTTTCTCTTCCATAATCATGAAGTCACCTGGAAAATTTTGCTTGGTCCTCAGGCTCATTTAGAGTTGTGGGAGGCAGGTGCCTCAGTGGTGGAGCAAAGCTTGCTGGGTTATTCAGCAGACTCAAGCCTCTCCCCAGAAAGCCTGATTGCGCACACCTATCCTCTTGTGGCAGATTCACACAGTCGTCGTGGCAGGCTAAGGACACGGTTGGGTAAAAGACAACATTGCTACTGCCCTGAGGTGCATTCTTGGAGGCTGGAGTCACATGCAGTATAAATATATCCTCTTACTCTTTCATCTGGAGTCAGATGATGCTAGGCTATTATATTAAATGCTGTGTTGCAGTATGTACTCTATGGTTGACTTTGTGAACAATACTTTTTTCCACAATAAATTAGGTGGAAATCCCCAAGCTGTAGACCAGGGTGTTAATACCAGCCCTAGCCCTTGCTTCCTTTCCATTAAGCTTTATTGAGTTAGCTCTGGTTGCTACTCACTGAATTTCCTCTGTGAGAAATCTACTGGCTGTCTTTCCTGGAAGTGCCCAGTGGATGATTTCAACTACAGAGGTTATTAGATGTGCCAAGACCAGGATGTCAAGGTTGGCCTTGAGCATTTGTCTCCATACTACCAGAAAATTTATTACTGAAGTAAAACGATTGCCAAAAACCTATTAGATAACTTGATGTTCCTGGTTATTTCCAAAATCTGCTACAGGGCTCTGATCCCAAAGCACACTTTTAATAAACTTGCAATTGCTTTGTTTGTTTTAATTTAAGGTAGCATTTCTGCAAACATATAGTTGTACTGCTTTCTCTTTGCCCTTGATGCTGAGTTGGTTGTGCATATTAATTAAGGGCCATTAACCAAGCAAGTGCAGAGCGGTGCAAAATGTGACTGGGCACATGTGCTGTGCTGCAGTCTGCAGTGTTCTGTGTTGCACCAGTTTTTGATGGGATTTGAAAAATTACAGGTGAAAACATACTCTTCCTTTATTAGCCACTATTATTAGAACCATATGGCTTAAACTGAGGAATAAGGAGTGCCTGGCATGTATCAACCTGGCATGTCTCTGCAGATGAATATAATTTCTGAAATGTGGATTAAAGGGGAAATGAAGGTGGGCTCATGTTGTTCACACAATTGCTCTAGGAGGTGCTGGCACTATTCCTCATTTTTAAGGTCATGCCACAGGGTCACTGGAGGATGACGCAGGGGTGCAGGGTGAGTGTTCTGTAGGAATGCTTATGGACTGGCGTACACTTGCATTCAACTTTTTTTCTTCCCTCATAAATTAAGAATCATCCTTGTTTGTGTAGAGGTTAACAAATGATACATAACACGAATCTGTGGAGGGTATTTGCATATTGGTGTGCTGCTGCTGTGCTGCTGAGCGAAGTTCAAGATGAGACCTTGACCATCCTTGCCTGTCTTGTCATGAGATAAGAAAGCATGCTGTCACACTGCGTAAGAGTCCCTGGTTTTGAGAAGAAACATAAATCCTCCTATTTCAAAGCAGTCTAATTACAAATTACCTGGAATCAAGGAGGAATTAGTCTTTTGATGTACCAGTAGTATTTTATTGGTGTATGCTTCTTGTATTTTTTACCACTTCATCATCAGGTGATGGTCCTTCCTGTAGACAGGACCCACAATGAGTAGAAACCACAAATTGGTCTGCCCTGGGGATTACATGAGTTTCCCCTTGTCTAGAGGGTGTTGTGAGTACAAGCACTGTGGATGCCCAAGATTTGTGCTGTGCTGATACTAATCAAATGAAATACTGCTTCCTTAGTCTCCAGAATAAATGGGTCTAGTAGGTCCTCAAACACATTTTTTTCCTCCTCCTATGTATAAGGAGGCTTATTAAGCAATCTCTCAATATTTCTTCCAAATCTGTTCCCTTTGTTATTTCCTAGAGTTATACAGACTTGTTAGGTGTCACCTCTCTCCACTTTTAGAGTTTAATTAAGTTCCTGTTGGTGCTGAAGGACTTTGGCCAGGTCCACAGCCTCAGTGTGTGTACAGATCTGAAAAACTAACACCTGCTCTGCTCTCATGCTGTCTCCTTGTGCACCAGGGGCTCCAGCAATAGGCAGCATCCCAGGACAAACAAGATCCTGCTTCTGATTGCCATCTCTCACCCAGCTGCCATTGCAGGAGACCCTCATCGATAGAACAGCAGCTGTCACCAGCCTAGCATCGAATAGTAGCTAAAAGTAACACAAGGTGGAAGAAAACACCCAATATCTTAATACGAATCTCTAATTCCTCAGTAGGGAGCATTGTTTTTCCTAATCATTCCATCAAGTTGTTTGAAGACTGATTAATGCTGGAAAGTCTTTTGTTTCCAGCTTGGTCACTAGTCTGTCCTTACCCCAGCTCTTTCCTTCCCTCCCAGTTTTCCGGCAGCCCTTGCTTGTTTGCCCTTTCTCATGAGCTCCATGGCCCACTTTAGTGGTGGAAGCACTGTGTGGTGCCCAGCCATGTTTGCAGAGCTGTGCTGGCCTCCTAAAGAGCAGCACAGTAGGGCAAAAGGCAGGGGGGTCTGGAGGGCACAGCGTGACGTTCAGTCCATGTCTTGCTACCAGCAAGCCAGCACAGAACCCACAAAGTCAATCCATGGAGTTGCACCACCTGGGCTTGCCACCCACTCTTAATCGTAGCACAGGTTGAATGAAATAACACACAGACGTGGAGAAAATGGCGAGAGTGGGGTTTTTTTCCCTTCCCAACCCGTCAGCTGGCTGCCTTTGAAAATCAAAGGCTAGAGAGATTTCTTTCCTCGGGAACACATGCCAAGCAATCGTGCTCCATTGTTGCTGGCAGATTTGTTTTTGCACACTTCAGACAGGAAGAACGGCACTCTCGGGGCGAAGAAGCTGGCACAGCGTGAGTGAGGTGGGAAGAGGGGGAAAAGCCAGCAAGTGGTGGTGAAATCTGCGGCGGCTTCGCCACGTTCCCTAGCAACCTGCGCCCCGGAGAGCCGCTTCCAATGTCTCCTCTTTATCAGCGCAGCTGCATGTGATGTACTAGCCTCGCCGTGGTCTGGCCGGCGCTATTTTGGGTTTAAAAAACGAAGCGTGTGATTGCAGTGCTGTCATGGGCATAAGGACTTTGGATTGCTCTCTTGCACAGATGGAAGCAATTCACAAGGAGGGTTGGGAAAGTGACTTTTCTCTTCTTGCTTGAATGTTGTCTGGTACCAGCTAGTAAATACCATCTTGTGGCTCAAAGACTTTGTGATGAGTAGGTTAGATAGCTCCCTTACCATTTGTTTACCCTGTAAGTTGGTGTTCCAGGGTGGACTTGCATGGATGTTTTTGGAGTAACTTCTTTCTTTCCATCCACTGCAGACACGGGTGGGTCTTTGTGCAACAGACACATGGAGAATTTTACTCTCTGGGGCACCTATGCTTATTTTCTGAATGTTTCTTTGCCTGCTATTTCCCTGCTCCTGGCCAGACTCACTGCATGCTGTCTTGCTTCTGGAAGATTTTAATGGGGATTCAGCATTGAGTGCTGGATGAGCATTCCTGTGGGCCAGGACAATAGAAGCCCTCTCTTTGTCTAACACAAATATTTACAAACCCATACAGTGGGTGCTCTGAATATGAGCTGCCTCATGCACCTGAAGTCTAAGCTTAAAGGTACAGCATCATGGAGATGGTAAAAGAAGAGCAATCACTATACTTGCTTAGGACCTGGCTTCTTTGTCATACCATTTCTGAATAAAGTTTCTTTGGTTTATTGTCTGGAACAAAACCATAAAGTAACTTAATACAGCACATGAGCTTCCTTTCCTGTAAGCAGCTTCAGCCCTGAAGATGATCCATAGGGCCTTCAGCTGGCTTTGCTCAACTCTGTTGCAGAATATGTCACAACTGCTATCACAGTCACAGAAGCATAAACAATAACACTGGAACAGACTTGAAGATCTGTCTGCTGCTCAGAGACAGGATCAACTCTTCCTAAGCCATTCTTCACAAATATTTGTTTGTTCCTACTCTGAAAAGCCTCAGTGATGGAAATCGCAGACTCTGCCCAGGCAGTCTCTCCTAGCACTTTGCTAGCCTCGCTTTTTCTCCTTCTCCATGTTGCAAACACTCAAAAGAGTGTGATTTCTTTTCAGATATGTCTCCTACACAGGGCCTAAAACCTGTATTTAATAGTGTAAAACTAATGCAGTGGGGCAGGAAGGGTGCATGGAGAGCAGAATAGGTAGTTTCAAAGGAAAGAATAGGAAGGAGTCTGCAAAGTGATGTTCACAACATTTTTCTAGGTATGCTTTTGAAATTGGCTTGGCTTTTGGGAACAAGGGTAAGTGAGAAAGGAGGTAGAGGAGGCATGGTTTCTCCAAGGTCCTCTTCAAGAGGGATCTGATTCCTCTAAAAGAGTGAGGAGAGAAGTGGCCCTAGAAAACAGTTTAGTCTGAGCTTAGAGGTGGCAGCAGGAGTCTGTGAAAGCCAGACTGAGAGGGGCCCTGTAGCTGGGGACAGGGACTTAAACTACGTAAGTCCTAGAGTGTCACCTGCAAGGAAGCAGGTTTCAATCACCAATATCCCCAGAGAGCGGGGTCTTTGAAGTGTTTGCTCTTGATGCAGCAGCCTGGGAGACAGTTTTCTCCCTGTGTCATATGTTCCTCTGAAAGACAAATGTAGCCCAGTGCTCAGGGGGTTGCAGTTAGTCTGGGCCGGGCTTGGACAGCCTTGTTGACTCAAATAGTGCCTCTCAGCCAGCCAGTGTACACCTGAGCACATCGCTCACTTTGGCACACTGAGCTAGATCCTTTGCTGCTGTGTAAATCAGCGAGTTCGCTGGAGCAGCTCTGATTTGCACCATCTGAATGTCTAGCCCATCCTTTTCAAGTAAATTCTGTAAGCCGAATTATATATATATCTTTGTTTTTCCCCTTCAGCCTTTGCTCAGTCAACCTGCGAGCTGCTTAATCATTAAAAAACAGAAGGGGGCTGAAGCTGTTGTTGTGGTTGGACAGGACATAAAAACATTTCACAAACAAAGTGATCTTTTTAATACATCAAAATGGTCCAAGTGCACTGCTGCATCCTGCTGCAGCCCTTGGCCTCCTCTGCTCTAATTGTACATGCCACTGCCTCTTTTGGTTCACTCTATCCTGCAAGAAGTACTTCTTGACCAATTAGTGAGATAAGTTTGTCTCTAGCCCAGGAGGTGTGTGGACAGCCTTCTTAGCTGCATCTCTGTACATGGAGGAATGTTTTGACAGCTAAACATGGACCTTGTTGAGCTGTCAGTTCTGCTCTCTCTCCCAAGTGTCTCCTATTTATTGAGCCATCAGGCTCTTCCTGACCTCCTCAAAGTCAGTCCCAGCCTCACACAAAAGACGGCACAGAAATACAGCTTGTGCATGGCCTTCTGAGCAAGGCAAGTTCCTTCAAGCATTTGATGCCTTGCACAGTGCAGATCATTAGGTCTGTGTGTCAGAGCAGTGGCTGTGCCCCTAGGCTGGCAGCAGCCTTAGAAGCTGCAGCTGGGGAAATTCAGCTTCCCTTCCTTAGTGCACAGCCTGGTTTGGCTGCCAAGGTCTTGGGGCTTTTTAAAAGGCTGATGGCAAAGCAGAGGATGAGGGAAAGCCATAGAAGGGCTCTGAATCCAGGGAGACCCACATCCCCTTCTGGCTCCAGTGCCAAGCAGGAAATATGTTCTCCTTGCTCTTTATTCCTAACCTGATTTGTCTTGGAGACCATAGGTACTTCTGCAGTACACAGGACAATCCCCACAGCACAAGCATCTAAGCCGAATCCATCTGGAGCATCATGACCACAAAGTAGTTTTCCATTTGTCTGAAAAGCGTGCCTGTGACAGTCGTGGGATCAAACACTAGATGCGGTAGGGGAAGGGGAGGTGGGGGAGCATGTGGTAATGAACCCCATGTAACCCCTGCTTGTGGGAATCAAGTGAGACTGAGAGTGCAGTGCTCTGAGTGCCCACCCTCCCTGATGCCACAGCAAAACACCACACACACGTGTCTGGGAGCATCAGATCGATCCCATAGTCTGAAACTGGTGCGTTTTGATTAGTCCATCCTTCCATTTCATCTAGCTCCTTTGCATACTAACCTTTCTTAAGCCATGCTTCTTCATGCATTGGGTGCACACAGTCCTCTCTCCACAGGCTCTTGCCACCTCCAGAAGGTCCTCCCAGGCTGCACTTTTCTTCTTCCTCTCTGCCTCATCTCATCACCTCCTCTGATACTGGGGTCTGTCTCAAATTCCCTGCTGCACACTGCCTTCTGAATGGTTTTCCCCTCTTCTTCTTCCTACCAGCACTTCTCTCTTGTCTGTGTAGTTCTGCCTTTTTCAATTGTTCTATTTGTGTTGGAAAAGGCTAATTTGCTCTTTTCCCATTTTGCCAGATCCCAGCTCTGACCTCGACCTCTCTGCTCCTGCGGCTCTTCTCCAAGGGCCATCTCCTGCCCTCTCCACAAGCAGGATGAGTAGCACCTGCAACAGCCATGAGTAGCACAGCCAGCTCGGATGCTTCACTCCTCTTCCAGCAGGTTGCAAGGAGAAGGTTGAGGTTGAGATCCTTTGAATATTGAATAGCGACAGTGAAACTTCCTGCAGCATTTTTTTGATAGCCCCTAACCCCTGCTGCTTTGCCTCCCTGCCATGAGGTCACCAGCTGGAATGTGCTGGGTCCTCAGCCTGTGATTCTCTCTGAGGGAAAATCATTCCTCATGTCTTGCTGCCCTTTTCTCAGCTCCCACCTCCCTCTCACTGTGGAGAATCCTGAGCAGGGACATTGTTTCAGGGGAGACTTAGAGCTTTTATCTGAGTAATACTTAACTGCCCTGGACTGTACTACAAGAGAATTATGACTTTGTTGAAAAATTTCTACTGCTGTGAGCCAAATGAGAGATCATTTTCATAAGTACATTGGGTGAAATAAATGATAATCTAGATGACAGGCATTTGCTCTGGCCTTTTTTCCCCAAGTGCAGTATAGAATTTGGCACTGCTTTGTTCTGAAAATATTATTTCTGATTTTTCTGGGGTAATTGATAGTGAAACATGTACAAGTCTCTTCTAGAGCAACAGTGCTTAGGCTATTGAGATGATGTTTGCTGGGGGCTGCAGCCTTTCATTCCCTCCTCCTCCTCCTTTTTTTGTGTAGTACTCCCTTTGCTCCTGATGGCACTGTTTAATTTCACCACCTTTCCCCTTACTGCCAGCATGTCATATCCCCTGCAAGTACAGCTAACAGCCTTGTGGATGCAGGCTGCACCTCAAACTTGCTGCCAGATCCTTTCCCAGACTCTCACGTGGACAACGAGCATTAGCTTTGCAAGCAAACTGCCTGCTTTTGGTGGACACCTCCATTCCACAAAACGAGATAGAGAGATCTTTAAACTTTTAATCACCAATCATTATGATCAACTCCAGTCTGGTAATTTTGTGAAGAGGCCATTCTCCTGGCTTGGGCTGGAGGGAACAGAGAGGCCAGGGCTCTGGTAGAAGTGGTACGTGAGAGCTGCTGTGAGCCTTCACACTGACGGTCCAGGTGATTACTCCTCATGAATTAAATAACACATCTTTGCAAATGGAACTTGACATAATGTTAGATGGCTGAGCTGGGATTCAAGCGAGCTAGAGATACCTGCAGAGGGCTCTTCATGAGGAGAATTAATTGTTTTAAATGCAGTAAAGCTTTGGTATCTTAAAGGTGTATAAAACAATTCAGTAACAAAACTATCCACATAGATTTTTTAAAATACAGAGATGCTCTAACAAAGGCAGAAATTAGAGGACAAATTCAGATCGTTGCTGCTTACATATTGTCTTGCACTGTGTCAGTACTTTTTAATACTCTTCTCTACTTGTGTCTTTCACCACAAGTCCTTGAGGAGCAAGCAAATTAGTTCTCCCTCTGACTTTGAAAAACAACAGTCTTCTCACTAATATTTGCAAATTGTCTTTTCTCTTGCATCACTAGAAGAGGTGCCATTTTGAATACTTTTTTGTCCTCCTTGAATCACGCCTCAGCTGAGGGGCAAACAGTTGATGGCCTGAGTGGAATCCAGATGTCTGGACTCTGTAAGTTTCTGCCTCTTCTTGTCTGACTCGGTCACCTGAGAGACTGAAAGTCAAATGGAAGATTGCACTCAGTATTTACACTCCCTGATGTGGTTGGAGCTGCCCATCAACTTTCCAAAGGAACTTGTACTCATTATGTTAAATGGGGTTGGGACCCACTAGTAAGCACTTCAAGAAATGTGGCCTGTGCAAAGCTAAAAGAAGAGCAGCAAAGCTCCTAGAGCCACAGCAGCTTCACATGAAGAAAAGACAAGTGATTCTGGGATCAGAGCATGAGTTAAATGGAGAAATCTTCCTCTCCTGAGATAGATAAGGAAGAAATTTCTGAGTCCAGCAGGAATGTAGTTTGCTTTTGCCACACTGTTGTTTTCAATAATATTATCCTTATCACTTTTATTTATACAACAATACCTCTGAGGGGCAAGTTAGACCAGTGTTTGTTTTGAAGATGTTGTAATCTTAAAAGACCAAAAGGAGGCACAGCTTTGGCTACCAAAGATAAATAATAATAGCCATAATTTGTACTCATTCAGCATCTTTCATTCAAGGATCTCAAAGCATTTTGTAATCAAGAGTTCATTGAGACTCTCAAACTCTCTTGAGACAGCCAAGCATTATGAACACCATTTATAACAGCAGGGTGCAGGATCAGACTGGTTAAGAATATTGCTGAGGATAAAACTCAGGAGGAATCCTGCCCTCCAATGCTGTGGATGCTGAACCAAGCACTCACTCCAGTCTGAGAAGCTATTTTTACTGTAATTTATATACATATAATCATTTAATGTTAAGCAAAATATGTAGTCTTCATTTAAGTCACTGGTGTCCTGAGAAGTGTAATGGCCCATGTCTCAGTTGACTAAAAGCGAGACTACCGATAGTGGGTTAAACACATTTGGTTAACCATTTGTTTGCTGTTATATTTTTCACATGAAAAAAAAGCTTAGATTGAAACCTGTCTTGGTGATGGAAAGTGATGTGATTTTAAGTTTCTTTGTGTATTAAAACAGAAACCTAATTTGCATATATGAAGTATCTTTTCTAGCATATTCAGGCATCTGGCAAGAAAGCTATATTTAAACTGTTAATACAGTATGAATGCAAGTTTCACATGCAAAATTAGTACCATTAAAATTGTGAGATTTATTTTTCTTTTGAAACAAGTGATGCCCCAGCACTTCTGTTTTTGTTACCTGATAAGGCACTGCAGCTGGGACAGCCTATTTTTTCGATAGGCGCTGAACCTGAACCACAGGGCAGGTGGTGCCGGTTGCACAGACAGCCCAGTGCGGCCCCGGCACTGCGCAGTGAATGGCGGTGAGCTCCTTCCTCACTGCGGTCCCCTGGAGAGGGCACTGCACCAGGGGTGTGTTTAAGCCCATCCTGCAGTGTCATTTTTTTTGTCTGTGAAAATGGTTGAGCACTGCCTTTGCTGAGTGTTTTGCAAAAGGAAAGCTTAAAAAAGATCAAAGCTCAGGTATCCCCCTGGGGCTTAGGGCTGCTTGTGGAAGGGTAGGTTTGGGAAGGAGAGTATGTTTTTTCAGTGGTTTTATTGGGGCAATGAATTGCCCAGGCTAGTGGTGTACCTTATGATTAAACACATGTCTTTTAATCAGTGTGAATTTTTACAGCATTGCCATTTTTACTAGGTGTGCCCTGGTGCTGGTCCTATAAGATGAGGATGCAGCTCAGTTGGTGGGGAGACCATGAACCCCACTTTGGAGTGCCAGTCACTGTCACCAGAGTGCCCCACAGCTCTATGCCTTTCAGTAGTGCTACCTTGGATTTACACAAGAGAGCTCTGTACAGGTCTTGAGGCTTATCATCTCCCCAAGCAAGAAGCCCTAGATGGCACTATGTAGCCCAAGATGTGTAGCCAAGATGACAAGAAGCGATATCAAACCCACCTGCAGAACTTCCCTGTGCACCCCAGGACTAAGGTTTGGAGACTGTCATCTCCTATGGATGCTTATGACTCCTACTCTGAAATGCAGAATTTGACCTGCTGATAGCAGTAAATATAATAGTTAATTAATTAATGCTTTGAAGGCAGCTCTGGAAGCCTGTAGTATTATGACATGAAGAAGAGGGGGTAGATAAGCGGTCTGTCGGATCTTTACTGCTGGTGATGGTGCATGGAAGTGCTAGAGTGCTTGACTCTGAACTCAGAGAGATGTGGAAAAGAAAGCAGCTCAGAGCAGAATAAAGCCTTCAGTGTTGAAACAAATAGACAAGTAAGCATAGAACCTCCTGATGTAATTTTGTGAAGCAGACTAAGCTCTTCCAGACAAAAGAATCCAGCTAAAATGAAGCAATCTCTTTATCCATAGATGGGTATAATGGTGATTTTCCCTCTCAGTAGTACATTCTGGTGTGTGCCTTGACTTCCTGTCTTTTGTAAAAAGGGCTTAAAAACTCTGATCCCAAAGTAAATGGGGATAATAGGAAAACACAAAACAAAACAGCCTGCTCCCCTCTTCATGTGAGATAAGCCTTGACAAGTACGTAATGATAGGGCCAAGAGGCCCCAGGCAAGATCTGGCACTTCTGCACTTGCTTCTGTATGTACATTTAAGCAGCAATGGGACATTAAAATTTAGCAGTTTATAGGTGTTCATGTTTGAAATATAGTTTAAATTTACTGTTTCCTGAGATAACATGTCAAATATTTATTACTTGGAGATCTCTTTGATTTGCTTTTTCTAATGAGAAATGGCTAATGTTGCTCCATAAAAATCTAGCTCATCTCTTGTTAACCCTGAATGTATAAACAAACCACCGTGTCTGGCAGAAACGATGACTCTCCGGAATAGAAGTGGAAGTTGTCATTTAACACAGTCATGCTCAATGCAGAAGCAAGTAGCAGATAGTGGTGTTTACAGATTATCAAACTTTTGTAGCACCTAGGAAAAATAACCAGCCCTTCCAGATTCAAAACATTAGTGAAAACGTGAAGAATAGCAAGAAAAGTTACTTAAGTCTGTTTGGATATACTAGAATACAAACAATCCAAGGACAAAACAGTCATGCTCATTTATTATTGTGCTTGATGATTAATAAAACACTCTGTCTCTGTGTAGTCACTTACATTACAGAAGCTTTGAGAGCTTTGCAGGCACTGATTAATTAAGAGAGAAATATTGTTAAACCCATTTTACAGAGTAGTTAGGGTGCATGTACAGTGATCCTATTGAGTTCAGTATCAATACACAGAGACCAACGTTTTCTTTTCCTGACTCTAAGCTAAAACCTGGGCTCCAGAAAATCAGAACTGGCTTCTATCTGAGTCAGCTCCATAGTCAGGCTTCTGTATGAGCAGCCTGATTTTCAGAAGTCCTGAGAACTCAGCTATGTAATGATTTTGCATTCTGTTTCTATTGTCTTCTTTTTAAAACTTTTAGACTAGCTACCTCCTCTTCCACTTGTCTGCATCCCGGTTTCACAGTGTAGGAAAAAGAGATACTTGGGCAAAATTGCTGGCTGTGAAGTTAAAACAGAGACAAATATTTTTATTATTATTGTTGCTCAAATTCTGTGTAACTTACTGTCACAAGAGATTGTTGGAACTAAGAGCTTAGCAGGATTAGGGTAGAACTGGGAATGTGCATGGATAACTAAGGGAGGATACAGTTACAATAATGAAGTTTAAAAATAAAGAGAAATATCCTCTAGAGCTTTTAAGTGGTTACAGAACTGTCCTAATTCAAAGCAAGCCAGTGCTTAAGAAATGAGGGCTCTGCTGCTAGAGCTGCCTGTTCTGTGTTGCTGGTTTGCTGTGGGAAATGGTGGCAGGGCAGGGGGGCAGCAAGGAAACTGGTGGTTTGTCCTACTCTGGCATACCCCAGAGAAGACCTCACTCCAGCCTGCCCAAAAACTTGTGATTAGCGGCTGCTGGTGCAGGGAAGAGATCACTGGGTGTCAGAGGGTACCTCCTCTTGTAGGGCAGCTTCTTCAAAGGATCTCCACGAATTATTCTCCAAACAGGAGTAGACACAGGAATGCGCATGTTGCAGGGAATCTAGGCAGAATCGTCTTTTCAGGAATCTGTACATAGTCTGGCAGCTCTAACTTTTCACTGGGGAAATAAATCAAGAATTAAAATATTTTTTCCCAGTGCATCTCCTCTGTAAGAGAGATCAGTTGGCCTTAATTATAAACTGAATTACAGCTGCAGACAATCTTGATATTTCTTTGGAAGCGCAGCTCATGAGAAATGTGGCACCATGCTGGATTTTTTGGTCTGAAAGTTTGCGATTGTTTTGGACAGTCAATAACTTAAACGAAAAAGTATGGTCTTTGACAGGCCATTGAATAAAAAAAAAAGTGCTGTGATGTTATTTAACTGTTTATTTAACTGATGATCAGTTTTGGTGAGTGAAGTGAAAGGAAAGTGCTAACTTTATGCAGATGAACAAGAAGAAAAAAATGAAAGGGAAAGTAAGTATCAGTGAAAGATGTTTCTGGCTGCCTTTCAATTCCAAATTGGGCTAATTCTACCTTCTGAAAAGAAGATAATTTCTACGTTTCTGTAATTGGGAACACATAATTGAAGTTATTTTCTCTCAGAGAGAAGCTTCTACAGCATTTGCAAATGGACAAGAAAAATGACCACATACAGTGCACTCTGAGTGATGGTGCATTCATCACAGCATCATCTTTGGATGTCTTCGCAGATTTTGAGCTATGGGTTTTTACCCATTTGGGTAAAAATTTCTGTGTGGATGGGGAAGGTTCATGTTGGCAAATGTACTCCACTGACTGCAGAGCTCTCTTTTCTGGGCAGCCATAGCATCAGAGACAGCTGATTTTCTGGTGTGTATTGTCTGGAGTAGAAAATACACACCAGAGAAGCACTACAACAAGTATCAACTTTGTGTACCAAAATAATTATGTAGTGATTCCACACGACTGCTTCTTTTGACCTGGCTTTTTAGGAACTGAACTTTAATGAGGAAGAAGAGCCAGATGTTGCTGCAGTGCTTTGAGAGCGGCACAAGAGATTAACTCACTTCCTTTCATTTGTAGCATGAAGATATTTTCTGCCACAGGGTTTAACCCTGGGAATGCTGATATTTTCCTAAACATCCCATTAGCTAAGCATGCGAGACAGTGTTTATTCATGGATGCAATTACACCTGCACGTGCAACTGAAGTCATCGTGCTCTTCTCTGAGGTTGCTTGGTGTTTGATGGCAGTAGCAAAGGTTGGACTTATGCGCTCCTGCTCCTAAAACGTGGTCCCTCCTGCTGGCTTTTTATGGACCAAGGCTCTTTCCCATTTTTATAGGTCAGTTTACCATCCCTGATGTTGCTGTCATTATCCAGACAGAGTGGTGCTCAGGGAATTTGGGAGGCCATGTCACAATTCAGCACAGACCCCAGCTTTGACCCGTGTATATACCTCCTAGCTATGGAACTACGTATTTGTGTGCATTGAGGTATCATGGAGACAAAAGAATGTGTGAAGGTAACTGCAGTAGATTAGGTGCCAAACTGGATTTCTAGACAGCCTTGATCATTGTAAAGATCAGGAGAAAATAGAGGAAGTTTAATAAACAACAACAAAACACCACTATTTTGTAAGGAAAGCCAGGGTTTTATTTTTACCCTGACCTAACAAAGGAGGAGGAAGGAAACTGTTTTGCTGAAACAAGCATTTTAGATTGAACTGAGGATACGCTTTTCTGTCTATGTTTGTGTGCGTGCGTGTCCCAGCAAACTCAACAGCATGTTCATATGCATGAAATGCATTTTCCTGGAGGCACATAGTCAGCATGTGCCATGCGAGGAGGAAAAAGATGTGCCTAGCACTGCTTAAATGTTGGTCAAAAAGGCATAGCATTTTAGTCAAAATAAGTTAAAGTGTCTCATAACGTTGTGGTTGGTATTTGTTATTTTTGCTGACATCGGGTACTGGATAAGAAATCTGCCTGGTTTGGAAAAGTGCAATGTAGATAGAATACGAGAGCAGCCTATTTATTGTGTGCACAAGGTAATGTGGCCTCCAAAACCAGAGAAAGTCAAACAGAACTGAAAATCTGCAGATTTTGGTCTTTCATTTTAAATGGCATAGCTGAAGCCCTTGTTGAAGGGGGCATGAGCAGCACCCCAATGAGGGCGTGTGGGAAGCCAACATGAAAGAGAGGGAGAGGCTTCACACACCACTGGCCCGTTGTCTCCTGCGAAACCTGCAGATGCGGTGGCCTTGGGTTGGAGAGTGGCCAATGCGGGTCTGACACATGAGTCCAGCCCTGGTGGGCTGTGTGTGAGGCTGGAGCCATGGGGCTTGCAGCAGCCTGGCTGCAGGCTTTGTCAGTGTCTTAGAGCCCATGTGAGACAATGAGCAAATCGCTTCAGCTCCATGCATCTCACTTCCCTTTGCTATGAACAGACAGCAGGTCATGCCTTCTGTTTTGGTCCATTTATAATATAAGATGCAAGGGCAAAAGCAGCATTTCAGGGTATGTGTGGACAGAGCCCAGCAGAAGAGGCTGGAGCGTGGTACTTTCACACGTTTGTGCTGCACTGGTGATTGCTACTGTGGGAAATACAGGGATGGGGGCCGTCACCACCTTTGTGCTGTATTTTCTGCTCCATGCAAAGCATAGGGATGGAGTCTCAGTCAAAGAGGTGATGATGGTCACTCCTTTCTGCATGGAAACTGAAATAGGTGCAATAGATGGAATAATACGTCAAGAGGTTCAGTTGCCAGATTGATTTCTTAAGCTAATAAATCCTTGGCTGCACTTGCTGTGTTAAAATATATGTTCAGGCAAGAATCATGATCAGCTCTTAGGAACAAGAGAGCAAAGGGAAAAAATAGGTTGTTCCAAGATTAAATGCTTTACATTTGGCACCTTGAATTGGCTTACTACTAAACCCTTTTTTTCTTGGGTGGGGGGAGGTTATGCTATTTATTATTTTTAATGAAATAGTTGTCAACTAGTCTTCTAAAAACAGCCACAAAGCCACTGGCCAAGGGCATCTGGGTGTGCTGGGTCAAGTACCCGACTCCTAGTCCTATGAGTGGCCTTATCCTCACCAAAATGATATATTCAGCAGAGATGGCACTTGCATGACTTAGAAAGTGAATCCAAGTGCTGTGCACCATACAGACCTGTCATATGAAAAAAATCGTGGTAACCCAAACACCAGGGAGGGTGAGGGTCCTTCCAGGTGCCATTCCTTCCAGGGATTGTGCCACCCACTTCCCCTGTGCGCTGCTGCTGCTTGTTAGAGAGTAGTTTGGCAGGGAGCAGGGGGCACAGCTGCAGTTCTGTGTGAGCATGGGGAAACTCTGCACTTCCAGGGGGTGCCATCATCATCTGCGCTCATGGATGTGGAGATAGATCAGGCCAACAAGCAAGGGAGGTGATGGTGTGCAGCATAGCATGGGCCCTAGTAAAAATAAATATGACAAGGTCAGGAACGTGCAAGTGTTTAGTTTCTGGGAGTGGATGATTGAAGTATTATTGCTAAGTGCTATTCTGAGACTTTCTGTGCATTGATTGATGTCTCATTTGAAATCCCCTTCCTGCCTGAAAGAAGAAAAGCGTGAAAGCATTTAGTTAATTCTCTCGCAGTGCTTTAAAGCTGCTGTTCTCTGTTGAACATGACTGGCTCAATAAAGATTCATCATGTCAGATGTAGTCTCTCTAAGCCAGAAAGAGGTGGCCAGTGCATTGGTTCTCCGGTGATCTTACATTTTCCTCCCATTTAAGTAGGTGTGGATCATGGGAAAATGCTTCCTCGTAGACTGAGGCTCATAAGCTTCACATCTAAGATCCAATCCTTGAGAAAGGCAGCAATTAATCAAAGAAATCACTTCACTTGCTTTACTGAAATTCTGCATTTTATAAATAAGTTAGTTTTCATATGCAAGTCTTTCAAGAAAGCAGTGCACGCAAGGGAAGCCAGTGTCAGCATTTTTTAATCCTGAAATGACCGAGTTTCCCATTATGGACACCAAACTTAGCTTCTTCTAAGAAACTTCTAGGCATGAGACTATTTCTGTGCTTCTCAAAATATGCCTGTACTTCTGCTGTTTTCCAGGGAGAAGACTTACTGACACAGACTGCAAATACGCAATGCCAGCTGTTAGCAAATGAAGGCCAAGAGGTCTCAGTTTCTAAGCACATATTAAAACCTTTGTATGCGTAGTGCTAGAGATCTGTGGACCAGCTCCTGCTCTCACTAATGTTAACAGCAGGATTTGTGTCAAAACAAACCTGAAGAGAACATAACTAGCAGCTCGGAATTGCCTGTCTTTGTCCATATACTCCACCGCTGTAGGAACGATTGTTCTAGCATTTTTCATATTGCATTGTTAAGTGATGGAAGCTGTTGGCAAATCAGAACTGAAATGCTTCCAAAGCCTTTTTCAGTGTTGGAAAATGTTTGTATCAAGTTATCCTTGGAATAATTTTCTGCTTTATTTATTATTATGTGCTACCCAGTAGACACCCAATTATGAGGCACACTTCTAATTCTAGGAGGATATATAGCACTTCACTGAATGTTTTTAGGAGTCCATTTTCATTACATTAAATGAGATGTTTACTTAAGTGAATCCCTTGGGTTTTAAAAAAAGGAAAAGTAAGACAAAGAATGCAGTTGAACACAGAGCAACCAACAGACACTTTTACTGTGGGTGAATATTTTTTACCACATCACAGACAGTTTGTCCTTTTTTTACAGAGTGGGTATCCAAGCTCTGGACCCGCATCAAGCACTCCTGCCTTCAGGCCTGAAGATGAGCTGGAGCATCTGACCAAGAAAATGCTATATGACATGGAGAATCCTCCCTCTGATGACTACTTTGGTGAGCAGTGCTACGTCACAAGTGCCCGTATCCCCTTTCTGTATTTACCAGCTTTGGTAACGGGGAGGCCTGGCAGCTGCGCTGTTAATAATATACTGACATTTGTATTGATGGATTTGCTTTCCATGCTTGGGCTGGAAGTGTAATCATCCATAGGAATTCCTCTGTAATTTCAGCATAAATCTCATGCTTGCTTGCTGTATGTTTATAGTCGTGCCGGTTATCAGTTGAATTTTTCAATGTCTGGTTCATTTTTGCCCCATCTGTCTCCAGCTTCCAGGCTATCAGGCTGAATTTAGGTGTAGTGCACTGTCTTGTCTGCCTACCCCATCTCTTCTCATTGCAGCTGCAAAAGACCTGGCAGTATAAATGCGTTCTGCTCCCAAGGCATGGATTTTCGTTTTCTGTGTGCTGGCATAGATTAAAAGGAAATCCATTTTGAGTCAATCGGGTTGGTTTTACATGGGGACCCGTTAGTCTAGAACTGGGTCCAACATGTACAAGGAAGACAAATCTGAACTGATTGGCTCATAAGCATCTCATCTTCCTTGCCTGGAAAAAGATAAGCAGCTAATTTTCTTTTTAGTGGTATAACATGCAATTATCTCGGGCATCTATAAATGTAAAATATATATCTTGACTTTGTATAGAACAGGTAATATGGCCTCTGAGCTCTGCATTGAAGTCAAGAGCCTGGGGCACGTTTGGTGCATCTTGGTTGTATACATAGTTTCTTACTGGCTTGGTTTATAATTTTGTTAGGAAACAAACTACTGTAATTTGCAGAGTTAAAGACTGGGGTGGGCTATTAATTTTGTGCTCTTTATCTTCCTTTATTTCATCAGTTTTTAAAAACTTGATTTAGATAGCCCCCTAGGTTAATTTCCTATAGATTTTGGGTGGACCAAAATACTTTTGACTTAAAGAAACCTTTGTGGTTTGGCTTAATTGGAAAGCAGGTAGGACCAAGGTTTCACTAATAAACAAGTATCCCACAGTGACAAGGATCTGATTACGTGAGAAGTTCAAGATGTTCTCAGCAACAGGTTGATATCAGTCCCTATTCTCTATCAGTACCTTCTACCTTCTATGGTCTCCACTCTCACAGCTGAAATGTCTTCTGTATAAATACTGATAGTCATCAGAAGTGATGACTCGCACAGATCTGAGGTGTGAGCAAGTATGACTAACTGAGGAAAGGATATCTGCGCTGCTGCATTTGACTTCATCTCTGCCCTTATCCATTTATGTTCACTTTGATGTTCTGAAAGCAACCAAACATAACATGTATTTAGCCATTAGTGTGGGTGAGAAGGAGGGTTCCCGCTCCCTTCAGGCAAATGGCTGAAGCCCTGAAGCATGAGATTTGATTACAGTCATTTTCTTAATGCAGATCTGTGAATGGCAGGAGCTGGTTGATGGACCAAAGCCCATCCAGCTCTCCTTATAGCCCAAGAAAGTAAGTAGGTGAACAAAGAACTTGGAGATTCACAGGACCCAAGGTCAGAAAGGACCTTGCCATCGTACTACCTAATATCCTACTCAGTTTCTCCCAGAAATATGACTGAATCATGACTTTAAAAAAAAAAATCTAATCTTATCTTAAAGACTTCAGGCAATAGTGAGTCAACCACCTACCCTGATAAGCTGTTCTAGTGATTAATTTTCCTCAGAGCTTAGAAATTGCTTCCTGAAGTGGAGCTTTAGTTTTGTTTAGCACTTGTATTTATGAAGCTGAAATGCTCCGGTTTTGCAGACTAATACTGTATCACTAAGATGGCTCTGCTCTCTTTGAGAGTGTGGTACATCAAAGGTTTTTTCATCCAAAAGGGATGTATAGCTCAAAGGGTTGGATCATAAGTCTCTCAACATTACGCCATTAATTTGGCTATCAGGTGGAAGGTCAGACCAATGCCATGCCAGTAGCTCTTAATTCCGCAGGAGAAAAGAAAATGGAAAGGAGGCTCCAGAGCATTCCGAAATGTTGCCAGCGTTGTTTATATAAGCAGTAGCGTGATCAAAGATGAAATAATCATGCATGATGGAAGATGGAAACCAAACAGCAACATTTCTCTACCTCGGGCAGATGATGTTTAATTAAAAGCTGCACCTGACTGATCTTCTAATTGCACTGAGTCTATGCCACTGGAGGTCATCTCTGAAGTGGTGTCTGGCCTTGGCATTCTTGATGTGCAGAAGAACAGTGTCTTGGGCTGAACTCCTCCTCAGCTCTCTGAACATGCTGTGCGCCATGCAGCCATTTGGGAGACACGGCCACAATTAATTATGTACCTACCAAGAAGAACATAAAACAAGAAATTCTGGAGCACAGCTACTTTTTATGATTGGATAAAATCAAAGGTGTGGGCCCTCATGCTCCTAGGTTTGTTTCAGCCTGAGCTATTCTGAGAGGAACGTAGTCTCTGTTGTCACACTGGATGAGGCTTTTTGACATGGCAGTGCAGGCCAAGAGTTATAAACTAATTCTGGCTATGTCAGAGCTAAATACCCATCTACTTGAGTTGTCAGCCAGTGCCTTTAAGTAACTTCATGCTCATGTGGAAAGAACAAATTAAGTGTAGGAGGAAAAAAACAGTCTTTCAACTCTGGTTAACTGTCTTAACCAATATCTCTATCTTTGTTCTTTATTTGTTTAGCATGGTAACACGGATTGTACAAGATTCATATGGCACATTGATCAAACAATCAGAAAAAGGACAAATGGGCAGAGACATTGACTCTGATTTGCATTAAATATCTTCTGCCTGAGGTCTAAATGCCATGGTAATTGTAGCATACCAGATAGCTGTCAGCTAATCACTTTTATTAGTTTGAATTTAGAAAACTAGATTTCAGCGTATTAAGAGTTGGTTAAGAGCAGATAGGTTTTGAATTGAGGAATCTAATTAACCTTGCTAGAAAGCTGCAAGGCGTTATATTAAGTCATGAAAATAATTTGTTGGAGTAATTACATTTGAACTGTCAGGCTGGAGAAAGGTCATTTTATTTGGCCCGTCAGCACTCTGGGATCATTTCTGCAACCATCATCCTTCTGCAATTTCACTTGCTATATCTCTGTTTTTCGATCAAGCCATCTTGATTCTGGAGTCAGCGTGGGCAGAGTGGAGGTTCCTGGGGTGGGAAGAGAAGTAGGAGCCACTAAAGTTATCTTTTGCCCTGGAAATGCCAGTTGGTACTGCTGGCAGAGCAAGTGAGCAGAGTTCAGGAGCAGGACAGCCAGGACTTCCATCAGGTCTGTGCTCACTCACCTCTCTGCAGCTTTGCTGGGTGGAAATGACTGAAGGTGGTTTCAGAGTTGGGGGAACTGTTCCAGCCAGCAATGGCTCACGTGAACACGCACAGCTGGCAGCATGGTGGGGTTCACGCTGCGTTCCTGGGGAGCGTGATCAGAGCCAGAATCAGCAGGATGGAGAACACTTTGGAGCAGCATGATTGCAGTTTGCTGCTGTTTGTTGCCTACAATTACCATAGCAGCAGGGTCCAGTCACTGGGAAATCCTCTAGCTGCCATTAGCAAGGCAGTTCCTAAACATGGAAATAAGCATAATAATTGAAATAATTGAAATTGAAGCATAATAATTGAAAAAACACCATAAAGTTTTAGGTGTTAAACATGCATGCTGGGTATTTTGCCTAACAGTTTTGTTGAAAGGCCACATTACCATACTAAAATCTAAGCACCCCAATCTTTGGTGTATGCCCCCTCCTGCCCTCCCATAGGTTATGAAATGAGTTATGGAATGACTTCTCCTGGGAAGTCCTTGGCAGATCAGCAATTTGATGTCTCTTAAGTCTAAACTACTCTTCCCGTGGTACTGCTGATTCAGTTGCTGATCTGTGGTAGTAGGCTGTCTGTAATCAAATCCCTTTTTATTAGAAAGGATTCCCAAATGTGTTAAGCACTGTGCAGTAAGGTGGTTTCTCTCTGTCACAGCCCTCCCCATTGATAAATGTGCTATTGTCAATAGGCATGTCTGATTTGTTGAAGAATACTTTGTGGAGTGGAAATAGGGTAAGATTGGGGGGGGAGGAGAAATGGATATTTACAGGAGATTAGGATGAAACTATGAAAATTGTTTGTTGGCCACCATGGGAAATTAAAACCCTTGATTTTGCATTAAAAACCCCCAAAACAGCAACACACAATCCAAAATACACACACATACACAAAGATCACAACTGTTCTGGACCACTGTTTCAAGTCTTACAGAAAGAAATTACTTCTGGCAGCTTATCAGTCTCTATCACCATACAGACAGTGCTGATTAAGACTGGAAAAGTGCCACTGGGGCCCTTCATCTCCTGTTGCCTTCTGGAATATGTCCCAGCTGAGTGACTCCCCAGAGCAGAGGAGTTTTCCTGACTGGTAGGAAGAAACTTTTGCTGATAGTTTACTGTAATCGTTCAGAGCTACCAAAGGAACCACCAGTTTTATGTATTTGATAAGGTAGCAGTCTCCTGTTGTAGTTCCAGTGTGCTATAGGGATGCATATGGGGAGAAGAGAGGTACTAAGATGGTCCTGTTGAAAATACTCAGTTTGTGCAATAAAGGGTCCACAATTTGACTCAGAGCTGATAATTCACGCTATGTAGTTTTCTGCTGTATGCCCTAAATTTGACACTGGGAGAGGTGGTGCAGACTTAGGCTAATGAGTAAGGCCAATAAGCAGGATGCTTAACTTCTTTTTCTTCTTCTCATCTTGGCCTCTTGTGAGATCTGTGGCAGATTGTTTTACCTTTCTAATTTCCCCTTTCCCCCTCTTTCACCCTGTTTGCAGGGCACTTAATATGCATAGTCCTTCAGATAGGAGCTGATTAACAGCAGCAGTTGCATGAGTGCACCCCACAGAGAAGCCTTTATCTCCAATGTTTCTTTGAGATGCTGTGTCACAGTTAAGATGAAAGAACGATAAGTGGCACCAGTATTGAATCTGTCAAGGCTATGTCAACCTTTCTTCTCACTGTCTTTGTGTCTCCATTAGGCTTCCATTCATAAGCTAAAAATCCTTCACTGGGACCAGAGAGTTAGTATCTGAATAGTGTCAAAGGTGTTCCCTAATTCTCCTTCTTGAGAGGCAGGACATGGGTTAGCAGGTAGCAGCCCAAATAAGATATGGGAAAGCCTGTGGTAGAGTTGTAGAAGCTTCTGATGAGGAGGCTCACTAGGTTGTCCAGGTAGAGCTTCCTTCAGTTCATGGTGTCTTTGTTTCCTCTGACACAGGCTCTGGGCGCTGAACAGTTCTAGTGTCTCTAAATTGAGTATGTTCTGCATTGCATTTCAGTCTTTGTCAGGCATTTCCGTAGCCTCAAAGAGGCTTAGATAGTCCCTTAGTTTCATCTGAATTATCACCAGAAAAAGAAAATGAAAGTTGTTATATCTTGCCTGTATTCCTAGGTCTCTTCTGAAAAGGTTATCATTAAAAGATGCAGCTTAGTATTAAAAGAGCATAATTACATCATAATTTTGCCATGTAATGTGATGTGTCAGCGTGTCTTTTGTTTAAAGGCAGGGTTTCTGGTGCAAGATAGCATACGTTCTCATCTGAACAACATCTGGGTCAGAAAATAGTAGGTTAGATTTTCACTGACTGATGAGCCGACAGTCATTTTCTGTTATGTAACCACTCACAAAAGCAGGAAGAACAGACATGTAATGGGGGCCCTTTTTTCCACTGTAGCTCAAGTTATTTTTTATGTCCAAGCCATATTTCAGCATTTGCACACAGCTTCAGAGGCTGCCCTCGCTCAGGGAGGTCATGGTGCAGTACCATCAACATCCAGCTGCCCTCTTGTGGCCTGCCGCAAGGGGAGTCACCCCCTCTCTGCTCCCCAGGGGCTTCAATTACCCTAGTAAATGGCTTTCAGAGCCTGTTTCTTCAGTCTCACTTCTGTCAGTGCTTGCCACCTCCACCTGGCTTTCTTTCAGGGAGTTCTGTGACTGCCGGCATCCTCATACAGCAAGCGCAGGTAGAGTTTGGAGAGCAAATTTGTAATGATAGTCTCAGTACAATATACAGGGTGAATTTTGGCCCACAGTTCCAAAGAGGGAAGAGAAAAAGAGGAGGCCAGTGAGTGGTTGAAGATGTCTACATGCATTTATCTTCAGCCATTCAAAAGGCAAGAGAAAGGAGGGATGAAGAGGCTGTGAGCTGGTTTAAGTTGCTTTTCTGTAAACAGATACAAGAGTTTGATTCTTCCTGCTATTGATGTGATTCACCTTCTACTCTGCAGTAATGGTGGGAAAAATGTTTTATGAAACTAAGCAGCTGGATTTTTTTATGACAGGGATCTTAGTCTTACAAAGTCTTAAGTGCACATCTCTTAATGAAGATCAAGCAGATGGAGCAGTCAGGCACAAGGGAAGGTTGCGCTCCTGTAAGCCCAGAGTACCTGTTACCCACATGTTGCAGGAGGCAGGGGACTCACATTCCCTTTTTCCTCTTCTTATCCACACAAGAGGGGATGAGGCTTTGCATCATGAGTGATTCTGAAGCACCAAACACCGCTTCACAGATGTGATCTGTGATTGCTGGGACTGTTTAGTTTGAGGAAGAGGAGGCTGAGGGGAGACCTCATCACTCTCTGCAACTACTTGAAAACACATTGTGGAGAGGTTGGTGCTGGTCTCTTCTCACAGCAATAGAACAAGATGGAATGGTGCAAGCTGCAGCAGGGTAGGGTTAGACTGAATGTTAGGAAAGAATTTTTCACAGAAAGAGTGATCAGGCACTGGAATTGGCTGCCTGGGGAGGTGGTTGAGTTGCCATCCTTGAGTGTGTTTAAGGGTCAATTAGATGTGATGTTGAGGGATATGGTGTAGGGGCGAGCTCTGTAGAGTAGGGCTGATGGTTGGACTTGATGATCCCAAGAGTCTCTTCCAGCCTGAATGATTCTATGAAATCTTGCATCAAAACCAAAATTACACTTTGTTACCATAGGTGATAAAATGCCAGCTGGGACAGGTAGCAAGCAGCATGGCATCCTTGGTGTTTTTAAGTCCCTGGTTTCACTTTAATTTCTGGCAGTCAACCTAGATATATTTTTAGTTTTAAACAGAACTGATTTGATGCAGAAATTATTTAATGGAGAATAAGTGCACAGTACCAAGCTAGCACTTCAGCAAAGGGGTTTCCATGATCACCTGTGTGCTGTGAAAGAAAGGTGACGTTCAGGCCATGAGTGGAATTAGGTTTGTCCCAACAGTCAGTAACTGAAAGCTGACAATTTCGTGATGTCTTGTAAGAGGAGTGGAATGTGATAATGAAGTATCGGGGATGTGTCCTTCTGAAGTAGAGCACTCTTCTATGTGATTCTTCAGCATGCTTAAAAATGAACATATCCATGGGGGAAAAAATCTCTGAGGGTGGTAAATATTTCTTATGTTGTAATAGAGTCCTTAGTGTGCAAGGAGATGTACCAATGGATAGTGAAGCTTAACCTCCTTCTGAAAAGACTTTGGCTCATGATGAGGCTACTAGCCAACCCCCCAAAACAAATAGTCCTACATGAAAACCAAAATAAATCTTTCTACCTTTATTTGAGAAGCAGTTCAAAAAGAATCCAGCTTGTTCATAATAAACTTACATGCCCATAGTTAATTCTCTATGGCTGAAGAATTGATAGTGAGCCATCATGTCTTTGGCTGCAGGTCATTAGTTTGTAGCTAACTCAGGTCATTAAGAAGCGAAAGTGTGACCTACCTTATGGCTGTTTCCCACCCCACATGAAATGAGTTGGCTGGTCTCAGGGGGGTTCTCTGTGGTTACGTCATCACCTCAGTAAAAACCATAAATTGTGGCACCCTGAGGATCCCTGATTGGGAATCTTCTCAAGGAAGCCAGGAGCTGAAGGTAGACTGTTAGTCTAGGCGCACGCGGGATGGAGAAGGTTTGTTCTCCCTCTCCTCTTGTTTGATATGTTTTATAGAGACGGGTGAAACCAGGAGGTGAATCCATCCAGGATTTCATAAACACCAAGTTGTCATGCACAGGTATTTTAAGAGGGGGTGTATGTATGTGTGTCTATGAATGAGCGAGAATTGTAGTTTTATAGAAATTATTTTCACTTCAGATAGAGCTTTGGAGTGTTTTAAGCCTCAAGACATTCTTTTTTTGGTTGTAACATATGGCTACGTTCTGGAGAGAGATACAGGCAGTCAGTTTAGCTGGAGTTAAAAACCACACTTCCAGCCATGCAGTCTTGGACAAATCTTTGTCCCAGTAACATGAAAACAGTTTAATTTCTCTTTGATTTGAGTTAGTTATGCATATGACCTGGCATAAACGAATCCTTTTTTTTTCTTTTTTGTAAAACTGAAAACAGTTCACCTATTGTTTAAAGCTGGTTGTGCTAAATTTGTGGTTGCTTCCATGTTATTTTATGGCTTATTTGTAGCTCAGTAACATGTAAGGCCTGCTAGCAAGACTGTGGTCACGCTGCACTATGTGCAAATTAAACATGAAGTAGGCAAAATATGCATCCCTCAGAGTTCCCAAACTGAAAATGCAGAAAGGACCAGGAAATCATTATTGTCCTTAATTTACACGTGAGGGGCTGACTGGCAGAGTTTAGATGACTCACCCAGTCATGCAGAGAACCAGTAGCAAAGTGGGAATTGAGCCTAGCATTTCTTGAAGACCTGTGCCTTACCCACAGCCATGGCCACGCTCTTTATTTTATGTGAAAATCAACAAAATGGACTTGTGAGCCTTGTCTGATGAGAAATCACAATGGGTCTGAAGGCTCTTCCCAGCATTAAGATCACAAGCCCTATTTTCCAGGGTTAATAACATGGCTGTGAAAATAAGAAAGGCGGGGAAAAGTGCTCCAGGTAATTTGATAATTTTAACTGCTGTTAATATAATGTACTTGCTAATGCTATCACACTAGTATTTAGATAGTTCAAGCCTATTAGGAAAATTGATAATTCACCATAGTAATCTCTTACTTTCCAGTCTTGCAATCATCCTTCTACAGGGGTGGGAAGGGGCCACCTTTTGGCATTTGTTTTTTCTTCTGGTGGCATTTGTTTCATGCTATCGTTTTGATACGGTGGTTTGTCTCTTGCCAGTAACTTTTGGGGGTATTTTGAGTATCATTTGAAGTTTAGCTGGGGGGAAAGGCCAGATTTTATCTGAGAGTGAAATGTGGTAAAAAAAGAATTAAACGAGGCTGTCTCATTTGCTGAGTGTTCTCCTCCAACCTGTCCTTTTCTGATACAAACGCATCAAAACTGTTTGGTTTTTTCTTTTCTTTTCTTTTTCTTTTCTTTTTTTTTTTTTTTAAGGAATCACTTTGACTCAGGTTGTGTGAGATGAATCATAACCCACTTTCTCATCTGAGATGTGCAAAAAAAAAAAGAAAAAAAAATTCCAGCTCTGCTGTCAGTGTCAGCATAATCAATACAGAGCGTTTCTCCATGGTGCAAAGAGGTAGGGGAGGATAAAAAGAATGAAAAGAATCAAAAGTAGCCAAACTTTCCTGCTGCTTTTAGTGAGCTACGCTGTTTTCATGTCTGCAAATGCACCTTGTTGTTCATCGTGTCATCTCGGACATGAACTCAGTTTTCACGTCTCTGGCTACAACCCGAGGTCACAACCGGTGCTCAAAAGTCAGGAGACTGTCATTCCAAACTGGCAGGCAGATCACAAGAAGCCAGTCCTGGCAGACATTTGGGGTGTTACTGGCAGCTGAGAGTGTACTTATTTTGACTTGTGAAGCTTGCTATGGAGATGTCACCTGCCTGGACTGTGCCAGCACTGATTTTGTCAGCTGATTAGGAGAGAGTGGCAAAACACTGTGACTGTCCCATGGCCGTGCCTGAGCCACCCCCATTGAGGGAAATGGAAAACTTCAATTGCAATGGGATCACTGTGGGTGCAAACCAGAGATGGGAGACCACATCTGATACCTCATCACCAGCCTTCATTAACTCGTTCATTTGCATTTATCTTTTTTTTTGTTCTTTTGTGTCTGACAACGTACACAGAGATGTAGAAATAGTTACCTCTGGTAGTGTGAGCTAAGAGTGAGAGCTTAACCCTGAAAATCTGTGTTCACAGCACCAGGGTGAAAACAGGACAGCACAGGTAGGTGTGTGCGTTGTAACATTTGACAAAATTAATCTCCACACTGAGCACAGTAGATCAGTAAAACCCCGAGGCAATAAAAGATACCTTTGTAGAGAGTTTAGAGCTGTGGGTGCAACCATCTATAAGACACTGTCCACAGCCAAAGACAGGCACCTGTATTCAGGATGTGAATGTTTTTCTCTTTTAGATCCTTCCAGATTACTGTTCCAGCCACACTAAACTATTTGTTTAAAGCTGTGAATCAGGCTGTATTTATTTAGCAGCAGTGTTCAGCTTTAATATACAATTTCCTCAGCAAATTCTGGTTCCAGACAGTATCTTGAGAGGTTAATAACTTACTATCTACTAAGCGCGTGTTCTAATTCTGTCTGTGCTGTTAGAAGCAGACTGGGGGCATAATGTGCAGCATTTTATGTGAGGGTGGGTTGGAATTAGGGAAAGTTTTTGTGTGGGTGTTGGTTGTTTTTTGTTGTCATTTAAAATTACACTCTAAAAAACCCCAGCTTTTAAAATGCCACTATTTCCTCATTAGCTGCTTGCCCTGAAAGGCAAGTGAATTCAGCTGCTGGCTTCCAAAAAACTGCAGAAAGCCCAAAGTATATTACCTTTCTCTTGTGTTGATGAATAGCCGGGACACAATGACTGACTTTCCACCTCTTTCCTACACAGGGATTGTTTGTGATCACATGAGCTAAGGAGTAGTGTCTGGCTGAGCTTTTCTGGAGGGAGGCATTTGGAAGCGACGCTAATGTGGGTCATTTATGTTCTGTAGAAGACTGTCATGTGCGGCCTGCTCTTCTGGACAGGAAAGCCCTAGCCATCCTCATTGCCAATGTAGAGCTAATGCTGGTCACATGTTCTCGTTGTCATCTCCACGAGCTGGGCAGCTGCTTCTCATTTCTGTCCCATGGCTGAAATTAGTGAGAACTCTAAAATGCAGATATATATATATACACGTGTTTGTGTGCATATATATATAGTGCAGGATGCTGGATTCTAGTGGCATTTGCTTCTTTCCCATTCTCCACCTCAACATTTCACATCAACTCTGATCTAGCTTTCGATGACTACATGATCTTGAGAAGTATAACTGTCTCTAGTGTTGGCAAATTCAATGAGTGTGTTTAGAGGAGGGAGGAAGGTGCAGAGGAAGGACAGGGCTGGGGAGGGTATGGCTACAATAAGAGTCAATATTTGACTGAGACATTTTAAAATATTCCATCATTTATCTGAATATGTCTAAAAACATTGGTGGCTTCTAAATATAGAATGGTACAGGCTTGTGTAATTCTATTAGGTTACTACTGATGGCCACAACCTACAACTGTAGCCTCTTATTCTTTATATACTCAATTTCCCTGCAAGGCGAGAGGAAGAGGAGGGAAGTGAAAAGGGGAGGTTGCTTCTGGTCAGAATTACTTCTACTATTTTTTCACAGGCATAATTCAGAAGGTGAAGAAAGTGGAGCATGTGCAGTGCAGATGTGCACAGCTGGTGCATCACCACCTCTATGGCATTCCTTCTTCAGAAGGGTGGCTGAGAAGAGCTGGAAGGGCTGTGTCAGTTATATGGCCAGCTCCCAGTGATAACTTGTCATTTGCACCTTTTCTGTCTCTTTCTGGACTGCTGTCTCTACACCCAGTGAGGAATGTTTGCTCACATAGGGGAGAGATGCATACTTTCGGGCCCAGAGGGCTTAGGCAAAAAAATGGACAGATAACACAAGTTTCAGGAGCCTCAGAAGGAAAGTCAGAGATGGGCATCTGAAAAGAGGCCACCCCCAAGCTTAGGGTAGAGGCATATTGCTCTTCTGGGGTTGCAAATCTGTGCCCTGAGCTAACCCTGGTCGTGCCATGTTCATGAGTAAAGGGCTTTGTTCATGAGGCCCATTGATCTATGTGTAGCTTGGTCTTTTAAAGAAAAACTTCATAGAAAGCCATTTAGTCTTGGGATCTTGGTGTTTTTTCTATTATTTCTTCAGTCTGATTATAGCAGGGCATTGGGTGAGGAGCCATAACGAAGCTGTTTCAGATCTGCCAGCTTCCTTGTGTTTTGTACAATTGCAAGGTGTTCACACACAATCTCTCTGCCTATTGCCCTTTGCAGAACAACTTTATTTTGTTTAGGAGGGAAGAGAAGGTGGCTGACCTGTGGCCTTGAGTCTCTTGTAAATGACCACAGTCCTGAGACTATGAATAACAGCTGTTAGGCAGTGAGTAGGAATGGTGTCCATCCAGCAAATGCCTGATTACAAGAGCTCTTCTGGCCTAGGAAGATCGCAGCTGTTTGGAAGAACAAGTAACATTTTACAGGATGAAGTTTTGGTGCATGCTCTAATTGTGACACATGGTGGGTCACATCTCAATAGGTGTGTGTTGACTAGAAGATGCTCAAACTGACATCAGCTTGGCTAGAGGTCCGGCTGACTAAATATAGCCTAAGCTCTCAGGAGATCAGTGTGTGCAGTGGCTTCTTCATGCTTGTGCTCTGGGGACAGAGGAGAACAAAACAATATGCAGCGAAAATAACACTATAAAATGAGATGTTCATATTGTTTCCTCTAGGCAAGTGTTTTACTAATTTTGTGTTCCTCTTAGCTAGGGATATCCCATGGTGAGCCTTAGTACTTCAGACAAGGCTCATCTGCAAGGAAAGAATTTCCTAAGTCTTTAGTCTGTGGTTTCCAAAATACCAGTCTGTCTTGTTATGGAGAGGTTGCTTTGACTTTCTTGTGAAGCAGTACTGGAATTCAGACTTTTTGTAGGTGTTCTAAAGTTTGGACGTGGATCTTAAGCTTCACTCAAATTCTTCTGGACTCATCTGGTCTAGAACATGGGTTGGAGACTTCCCAGAAGCTGCATAACGCATGTCACGTCACAGATCTGTGCAGAGCCTGCAAAGGACTTAGAGCAATGCAAAACAATGAAAGGTATTTCCAAGATGTTTGAAGTCTCAAACATTTCCATTGGGTCTCAAATTGCTGCAGTTCTTTGTTTTGGATGCTCACTTTTGCAAGTTGTAGCCTTTCACTGGGACAAAAATCTCCCACACGGTTTCCTATGCTGGGGTGTGAATAATAGCTTCCCCAATCTACCCATCACATCTGACTTTGTCAACATGACAAAGTTGCATCATTTTAGGTGCAAATGGAAACCAGCTGACTTAAACCAGTGTTAGCTTTCTGGTATTGGTCTTGTAAATTCAAAATTACCTAAAGTTGACTAGGTTTACATTTGTTAAAATCAACCTTGGGATAAATTGAAATTAATATCTCTACATGTATCTCAGATCTAAATTTGGAGGTCTAGTGGATTTCAAATGATTCTGTTATCGCATGTAAACAAGTCCATCAGTTTTCTCTACTGTCATACCAAAGTGCTTAATGAGGATTAAATATACTTACTGTCTTTGCAGTGAACTCCCATGTATGTAAGTAACTAATAAAGAGCGCCCTGAAAGTTCAGAACACAATGATTTGCCAACTTTCTTCATATGGAGGTTGCTGTCACTGGTTCAGGATGTTCAGGAGGTTTTTCAATACCAAGTTTTTGGCAAATGCTTGTAAGCCCCACTGATGATAGCCTTTTCTAATGCCCGCTCAAGGACATTGGACTGGCAGGACTCATCATGACGTCTGGATATCGGATCGGTCCCTTCTGATTGGTTCCGCCCTGTCACGAGGAGGGAAAGCTTTTGGGGTTTCAGTTTCCATCAGTGCAAAATGCTCAGGTCAAGAATTGTGTGAATAATTCAGGAGACAGGGATTGGTGCCCTTCGCGCAGAAGCCAATTTAGAAAGAACTTTCCATCTTAGAAATGTGATGAGTAATACTTTGAGCGCGCCTTTGTAGATGCTCATCAACATCAGAGCCTCCTTATGGAGGACTATAGGTTAAATGTCAGGACAAGCTGTATCATGATAAATATGGATCAGAACTCGCATTTCCTATGTCTCCTACTGTTTGTTAGTCAACAGGCTCTAGAGTCTAAACCACCACCTCAAACAGAGCAGTCTTAGGGCCAGTAAAGATCTCGGCTTAATGATGTGAGGGTTTTTTTTTAACTTACTATTTTTTAAGCCTTGCTAATTATGAATCAAAACCTGTAGGATGTGTTATAGTGACACATGCAATTGTGCAGATGGGTTTTCCACATACTTTCTTTAAATAAAATAATAATTTTTATAAATATATATCTCATGTTTTACACTAATTCACTTGTAATGGAAACCAAGCAAGTAAACTTTTGTCTCTGTTTCCACCAAGCTCTGAGAATGTGACAATCAGGTGGTAATAAGGATCTATGACTACCTGATATCATACTGCTATACTGCTCCATCATGGAGTCCAGATATGCAGCATGTGCCACAGGGTGATGACTTTGGAAATAGCTTAGGGAGTTATCAGTATTACTTTCCACCTACCTCGGCCAGTAAAAGCAGGTCCCATGACCCAATGGATGAGCAGAAATTAGTATAATTCACATGGTGTCACCAACATAACATCAAATGTTATTTTAAAAGGGCTTTTGCTCTCAATACCAATGTCCCATTTTAAGGTTAAGACATGTCTAGTCGCCCTGAGTAGAAACAAATGTTGTGCGTCCCCTCTAGAATGGGAGTGCCTCTCCATCCCGGGTTGTAAAGCTCCTGTTACTTGTCCAAGAGTGTAAACAAATATTGGACCTTGCACCTGGTTGGAAAATTCCCAGATTTTGGGGCGAAGAAGGAAACCTCTGTCCAGTAAGTTGCTTTAATGAGAAAAAACAAGAGGTAGTTGATTCCAGCTACTGAGAAATTTGGAGTGATGGAATTCAGTGCAAGGGACGGCAGATGGTTGGTGTACAGGTGAGGCAGCTTCCAGCGCCTGATGGATGTGATTTATGGCAGGGCTGCTGTCAACACACAGACAGCGCATGTTTAAAAACAGCAATGAAGCTTTGGGCTGATGCTGGATTGTGAAAGGCAGGGTTTTCAAAAGACCTTAAACAAATGAGGTGCTGGCTGAAATTTGGTGGGACATCTTCTAATGCAATCAGACACCTTTGAAAACGTCAGGACTCAAAGCTGTTGGGGATATGAGAGCTGACGTTTGTTCAGGACTCTACTCTTTGTGGGATCCAGTCTTTCTCTACCTTTATTTTTTTCTTTTTCTTTTTTCTTTTTTTCACTTTTGGCAGGGGAAAGACAAGTTCCCTCCCTGTTTCTTGTTTTTTGTCAGACATTTTTCCCCAGGCAGGCATGCAAGAGGCATGCCAGGCTGGTATACCAGAGCCATTGGCACGGGAAGCATCTCTGACTCAGAACTTCACCATTACTCAGGCGCTTTCACCTTCTCCGCTGAACAGAGCCTTTGGTAAAAATCTTTTCATGCCACCACCCTCCTAGTGATGCAGCGAGGCAGAGACAAGCTGCCGAATACCGGCTGGAGCACAGCCAGGGTATGGAAGGGTGAATTGAGTCATTCATGCCCAGCAGCGGATGTGATTTTTGGCTGGGCTTGAGTCTGGTGAATATACTGATGGCGCCTGTCCTGGGCTTATGAAATGGGTTGGCTGGGCTGTAGGATAGAAGTGGTTTGAAGTGCCCTTGCCCAACATGGAAGCATTTGGAGGTGAAAGTCTTTGGGAAAGGGGACATTGTTTGCTCTGTCTGTGTTCAGCACCTGACATCCCAGGGCCTCGACACATCGCTTGGGCTCCAGGGACTGCTTTTGTGCTGCAAACCCAACTTGTAGTCCTTTGGGAACACAGTAAAAGGCAATTCATTTTTTGAACTAGAGAAAAAGTCTGCGGTCTATATCAGTGTGAATCTTAGCTGGTCCTTTCTGACTGCACCCTCGGTTCTAAGGAGAATTCAATCTACGTTTAAGGCATGCTTGCACTGAGCAGCAGCATGAGCCTGTGGGCAGCTGGGCATTGGTCCTTCCCACCTGGAGGAGTGGGTGGGAGAAGATGCATGAACCGTTGCATAACGAACACCAAGCATCTGAAGACTGAAGTGGAGACCCAGCTTGTCTGGTCTCCAGATCTGCTGTTTTGCAGCCGCCTCTTACATGTAGGGTTGGGTGCGGTGCAGCAGCCCCTGAAACTACCCTCCACTGCTCTACCAGCAAGTCTGATCTCCTGAGTCAGTGGGCGAGCAGGCTGGGACAGCACGGTCAGAGAGACACCTGACAGGAGGCCCAGACGGGCTGGGGAGAGCTGCCCCATATAGCCACTGGCTGGGGCTTCTGCCACTGGCCCTTCCAGTAATTGCAAGTTACTCTTTTGTGGCTTTTAAAAGAGGATCCTGGAATCTGGTGCAGCATTACAGAGTGAGCCCAGTGAAATCCCACCCTGGCTATTGCCCTGATGAGAGTGGGAGGAAGAGTTATTTCTACCTCGTTTTCTGCCTTCCGTTCCCCGCAGGAGGTTCAGACAAGTGTGGTTGCTCACCTTGTGTGCTGTTGTATATTTGGCACTTGCACTGTCCAGGGATTGTCATGCAATGTGGCTTTGCAAGTGTAAGTGCAGAGGGGCCTGCCTGGCGGTTGTTGTTGTTGGGACCACCAGAACTGCCAAAAGTTTGTCTGATGCACAACTCTGTTCCCTGGGTGCCATGTAATGGTAAGGTCTCACTGAAAAAATAAGATTTCAAACCTTAGCAATGTGTTTCAAGGAGAAAACTCATCTTTGCTTCAAAACCAGTCATTTTCCTATGAAAGTAAAATAAAAGAAGAGCCTTCTCAGCTTTTGAAAGTATGGGAAAGCCCCGCTTTCTCACAGTCTACAAATTTTGCCTCATTTTTATTTTGGAAAAAAAGTAAGAAGTTTTTTTATGTTTCTTGCATTTTTAACTTCCTATATGTGATCAGTTTCCCATGAAGGAGAGAAGTGATGGCACAGAAAAGTGGGAGACTTGTGAAAGTAGGATGATTTTTTTTTACTTCTTCTATTTTTCTTTAATTAATGAAATTATTGCATTCCTTATTTAGTTTAGTGGTTTTTTGGCTGATATTTTTGGTTCAAATCAGTGCCTGGAAAGCCTTGCCCCCAAACACAAATATCTTTTTAATTTAAAAAAAAAACCACACACACAAAAAAAAAAAAAACCAACAAAAAAAACAATAATGAAATGATACTTTTTTCCATCTAAGTCTATACTTGCAACTTAAAACTATCTTTCTTTATTGTATCCACGCCTTGCATTAAGCCCAGGCTGCAAGCCGTAGTGAAAAGGAGCAGGTAGCAAGGAGTGTGCCCAGAAGGCAACTTGGGTGCTGGAGAGCCGGGAGGAGGCAGGGGCTGGAGGAAGAATTGCTGTTTCTTCCAGAAAAAGCTTCCCGGTGCCCCAGCTGAGAGCACCTGGGAAAGCCCCACAAACAACTTCCTCCTCTGTTTCCAGAGCCAGGGCTCTTCAGTGGATATAGGGCTGTAGTCTCTGTCATCTGGTACCTTCCATCACCACTAAAGAAAACAGTTATAAAGGAAATCCAGTACATTTTACTCTCTCCCTTACATTTCCTTGATCGATCAGCAAAGGGAGGAATGTTTCCTCTCTCGCACTCTTTTTTTCACCCGCTTTCTTTTGTCTCCAGATGTTACTGAGGCTCTTTTTCAACCCCTTTGCACATGGTAAAACATGTGCCAAAAAAGTTGACACAATGTAACAAAAAAAAAAAACCAACAACCCATCAACAAAAAAAGCAGAGCATGCTGCAAAAAAAAGTATTCAGGACCTTAAATATTGTAGAGCATCACTGACCCCCACTGGGCTGGGACACTCACTGCAGATCACCCAAACAGGGGGACTGGTACCTCAGCAGTATGTTGGGGACATGGTCAAATCAATATTTGCCTACACTGCAAGGCCTTCCCAGGGGAAGGGGGGTGGTCAAACACTGGGACAGGCTTTCTAGAGAGGTGGTCGATGCCCCAAGCCTGTCAGTGTTGAAGATGTGTTGGGACAATGCACTTAACAACATGCTTTAACTTTTGGTCGGACCTGAATTGGTCAGGCATTTGGACTAGATGATCGCTGTTGGTCCCTTCCAACTGCAATATTCTGTTCTGTTCTAGACTTTGCTTTTGGGCTCAGACAGATCTATACTTCACTGAATTCCTGTACAACTGATGCAGACCAAGCCAAGCCCGTGTGTGTTCTTTATGTCCATCATGAGCAGAGTGAAAAGGTATTGGCTTAGGTTCCTGCAAGGGACGTTGGATGGAAAGAATGGCTTGCTAGTGGTAAGGTTAGGTACTTGGTGAAATTTTTTGCCCAAGTTGTTGGTGAAATTTCTGTTGCTGGAGGTTCTTGGGAACTGGTTAAACAAGTATCTGTCAAGAATGATGTGGAAAGAGTTGATCCCGCCTTGGAGGCAGTAAGATAGTGTCCATGACCTCTCAAGATCCTGTTCAACTTGCATTTTTATACCTTTATGAGAAAATCAGGAATGTTTCTCTCTGGACCTTTATTTTGTGGCAGTGATGCATTGTGGCTGCAGTAATTTAAGAAGGTACTTCACTGCATTGGTAAGCACTTGTCATCAGCTTTATATCAGAGACAAAATAACTTGTCTCTTGTGTCCCATGGAGTTGAGGAGAGGGTGATGTAGATGTGTAAGGGACAGGGACCATCATCACAAAGGTGTTGAAACACAAAACGCTTTGTGCTCAGCTGCTACATGGCTCAGCCAGGCTGCAAGAGAGTGACAACATAGTCCACAAACGGAGCACATTCCTTCTGCCAGAGATGGGATTCCAGTAGGACAGGCACTAGGTGCTCCCTCTGAAATGGAGGAGTTTTCCTGCTGAAAGCCTCTTCAGAGATGGTCTTGTGGTTACAGAGACTAGACTGGTATTGAGAAGATGCAGTTTTAAATCCTGGCTCCTCACAAACTCCTTGTGTAACCCCCTTGGCAGGTTATTTTACCTCTGTGGGTCTCAAGTTCCCCACCTGCATGTTGGATGTCCTAACAGACCTCTGCCTTCCTGGGGTGTTAGAAAGATACACCATGAGGGTAGTGACTGGCTCAGATAGTAACCAGATAGGTGAGGAGTATGAAGTGTTTGAAAAGGTACAGTAAAATGTTAGCGGTGTGAGCCTGCACAGTTGCAGTGCATTTGCTGTGTGGAGTGGAATGAGACCTCCAGGGCATACTGGGAATGTGTCAGGTTTGCAGCCAAGCAACGTGAGAATATGAAGTTGTGTTGTGGTTGGAGGAAAGGGGTGAAAACAACAGGAGAGCATGGCTACTGCTGGATAAGCACAATGCAGATGACAAGGAGGTCACTGCAGGGACCTGTACATCTGGAGTACAAGTGCAACATAGTTAAAGCAGAATAACCAGGACACAGTAATTAAATCATGGCCCTGGGTTTAATTTATGAAGTGTTAGAGGCACATGCTGCAGCATGAAGCTCTGTTTACTGTGAAAGATTCTGTTTTCTGATGTCTGCTGAAGAAGAGGGAATTAAGATTGATCTGTCTCGTGTCCAAAGGCTGTGTAAGACAACTGATGCATACAGCCTGCTACTGTCAAATGGTGATACTTCAAGCTTGGATCCTGGCACAATAAACCATTGCCAAGGGCTTCCCACTCAATGAGACGTCTGAGTTCAAAAGCAACAAAAGGGTAGGTAGGGAAGGCAAGAATGAGCTGTGAAAAATACCAGTTTCCTACAAAATATACAAACTACCTTTGGGTTTCCCTTCATACTTTTATTGCTGAGACAGATAGGTTCCATGCATCTTTCCCTAAGATAATCACAGCCAGATACATACTTCCCACGCTACACAGAAAGGGAATAAACCCTCTCTTGTGGATCAGAGTTTCTGAGTTTATTCCTTTTAGATAAATCACGGAACCGAGGACCCATTGGGTGCTTATGAGTTGCAGGGTCGCTACCATTGAGACGTAACTCGATGAGGGTGTATACTGACAGTTGAGGTCTACTATTACACTGCTATCCTAATAGATTAACGTCTGCTCCTGTAAAATGGAATAACTGTGCCTGTCTGACATAGGTGCCCTGAGGAATCCCATGTTCCTGGGAAATGCTTGAAAACCCTTGGATAAAAGTCGCTAGGAAAGAGGAGGGAGAGAGAGGGGAAAATCTTGTTACATTGTTGACTTATGGTCAACATTGTCCTCGAAATGCTGTTTTGTCATCAATATTTCTTCATTAGGAATAATGATTTTTCCACATTTACTGCCAGCTGATTCAAAGCTGTCCAAAAGCAGAATGTGTCATGAATCTCTAAAATGCATTCGCTGGCGAACTCTAAACAGAGATGATTAGAAAAATAATGCAGCGGAAATACTAGGTGTCTTGAGGCTGCCAGGGGAACTTTTAGCGAGATATTTTGTTCGATGTATTTACATATTTTAAAAATGTTCTTAGTACGCTTTTGTAAAGGCAGTATGCTGTATTTCTTTAGTTCTTTCTTGCATAGTGTATCAGGGCTGCAGTGAGAGCCAGGGAATACACTTAGCTGATCAAGGGAAATTGTGTAATTGATAGGCACTGAGGATATGACCTTGTGGTATATTCCCACAGTACTGTTAAGAGGGAAACCGTTTTTTCCATCATGGCGAAGTTTTTGAGATATCAACGTTTATTTTCCCCCACATTTCAGCAAATGCAGAACCTTCCTACTTTGATGCTTTTATCAGAAAATTATCCCCTATCTCCTGTCTGCATAGAATGCATGCTTTGAATTCATGAATTTAAGCCTTTTGTAGGGAGAAGGTTTGCACATTTTCTCTCTGCTTTCTTTACTCTTAGTATCTCTAGTTATTGCCTGAATTGTGTGTGTTTGGCACGGTACATCACATAGCGAGAGACAGTCAGTGTCCCAACAGCTTAGTCTCTAAATAGGAATGACAGAAAAATAATGCTGTAGCCTAAAAGAGGCTTGCTTGTACCTCCTTGGATATATAAACAGGAGCATCTCAAGGTAGCTGGATGGAGTTACATTACCTCTGTATTTGGCTCCAGTGTGATTGCCATCGGAATATTATGCCATAAACATTAGTATGGCATGTACCTATTCCATCATCCATCTTCAGTGGTGGATGTTTGTCTGATTGGCTCACATTCTTAATCTGACATTTAAAAGTGACTCATGTCCCAGATAAGATTGGATGCCCTGTATCTAATTCCTTATCTCCAGATCACGCCCAGACTCTGGCCAAATCTTAAGAACCTTGGTGAGTAACAGCTCAGATTATGGCCTTTCCTATTCATCTTCACAGATAAACCCTGCATCCAAGTTCCGTGGACCTTGAATCCTTGCAACATCCTGTTCTAAAACTGCAATTTCTCCCTGTTCATCCTTGACTAGAATGCAGCTACAGAAATCTCTCTCGAGCTTGTAACTTAGGCCAGACCATTCTTGTCTCTTCATCTCTTTATGTTCATCTCTTGAGTTGACATATCAACTCATCCTTCCCATCTGCAGGTGTCCATGTTCAATCTTCAAGCATTTACATTTCCTTTTGTGCTCTCTTTGCCCTTTCATCTGAAGCATCCCATTAAACTTTCCTCAAATTCCCCCCAGATCCCCTTCTAAATTCTTCCTTAAGCTCTTCCTTTGCTGGGCTGTCAGCAGACTCCTCGTCAACAGTAAAACACTTAGAGTCCTGAGACCACAATTTTCCTTGCTGATGGCTTTTGTCTGATTGCATCTCTGTATTTCCTATCTATACCCAGTTGTTACTGCTTGTATTAGATTGTAAACTCCTGCAGTCCGGCCCTTCTTTGTATTCTGTGTTTGTCCAATACCCAGCACAAAGGGGCTGTTCCACAATCTGAGCACCCAGGATCTGTGGTGTTACATGCAACAAGCATGTAATAATAGTAATAAAATAATGAGAAGTTAGAACGTGGCATCATGTGCAATGTGAGCTCCTTTCCTCCCTTCCCCCTCTCTGTCAGATTTCAAATTTTTTCAAATTTCAAAATATTTCAAATTTTTTATGCAACAGAAGACAGTAAATGAGGACTTTTCAGAATAAAGTAGAGTAGCTGACATTTCCTTTCAGCTGCTGAAGTGTTTCCCTGTGATCCACTCAAAAATGATGGCATTTCCAGCAGTTTGAGTAGGGAAGCCTCTGTGGGCACCTCTGTACGTCCCCTCAAGGTAAGACCAACATGTGGCAGCCAGGTTCAGCTGAAGGAAGGTCACGGCTAAGGTTATGAACCTTCTTTCATGCAAAAATAGAGGACTCCACTCTCCTGGGCTTGCTGCCAACATATTACCTTCTAGTTTAGCTGAAATGATCTTGGAAAAGGACCTAAAAAGGGCTGAAGGGGCCAAAGAATGTTGAAATGGCATAGTTTCATCTTCATGCAGTTTAGTACTAATTTTGTCCTTTGTCTTAAAGCTGCCTTTTAAGTGCTGTTTGTCTCTGTGGGAAGCAAATGGGTCACGTTGTTCTATGTTTCTACTGTAATACGCTGCCTGCTATTTTTCTCTTAGATTATTTGTGTAATCTTTTTTGTGCAATCTGTTTGTTATTGAGTCTTGCAAGCTTTGCCTTTGCTACTTCTTTCCCAATAAGCAGTGCAACTTGTTCTGTGTTCACTCAGGGGTATTCTACACACAGCAGTCTGGGTTATTTCAACCAGTGTGAAAATATTAAAATGGGGAACATGTGTAGGCACTTAATTGTGGTGAGTCTGACCACAAATACCTTCACCGTTGGTAATTGGCACACAGGAAAAGCAGACCTTTGTTTTGTTTTTATCAGACATAATGATAGATACATTGTTTTTAGTGGGGTTTTTCTGGTTTTCTAAGGAAATGAGGCTTGTGCAATCGCACCGCCTGCGCCTGTCTGTCGGTTCCTCCTTCACCAATAACGCTTGGAAATAATAGCCATTTCCAACCAAATCTGAGCAAGGCACAGGAGTTGGGGGAAGTGACCTGGTTTTACATGAGTCTTGTGAGATTCCAGATTGCAGCCAAGTTTTGCACATCTGCAAAAGGTGCAGCTTCTCCCTGCCTCATCTGTGAAAGCCAGATCGGTCCTGTGTTTGTCCACATGCCTTTACGGGGTCCCAGCCACCTAACTGTAAGCTCCTGAATTTGAGTATTTTGGCTCACTTGCTTTTAGCTTTCGGCAAGTGAGTCAGTTGGGGGTGGCGCTAGGCACAGAGCTTGTGTTTTGATTCTGACTGGAGTGGCCATGTCTCATGAAAAACACGGTTTGCTCCAGGCCACAGTGTTACAATTTGCATATAAACTTATGAAAAAGGAAGCTTTCTTTGAGCTTTCCAGTGTGAGAGTTTACAGGAGCATTTCTGTCTGTGTACATAATAGCAGAAGCTGGGCTTCTCATAAATGTAGATAGGTTAAGTCACTTTCTGCCTGAATGGGAATCTTCTGTGGAAAAACCCAGAAAGAGGAAGGAAAGCCTAAGGAAATACCAACTTGAAGGGGAGAAGTTGGCCAAGACTGATGTTGTGCTGCTCTTTGGTTTATACCTGGCCACCGACAATGTAGTTGGGGAATGCCTCAGAGCTGTGCAGGAATGTAGCCTCAGGGCACCTTTGGAGGCAGAGAAGATGTCTTTATGCCCCTTGCTCAAAGACAGGACAAAGATACAAAGGCACCAAATGATTTGCCAGAGATTACAAGAGCATGTGTTTGAGTTAGGGAACAGACCCAGGTCTCCTGACACAAGAAGTACAGCCAGAAGTATGGTCTACATATGGACAGCTTCTCCAGAAAACGGTGAGATGCCTTGGTCAAAGAGAAAGATAAGGTTGCGGTATACAAGAGCTGGCTAAATTATGAATGTGAGAAGAGGAGGAGGGGGAGAAAAGATTCCCACATGTTCTATTCAGATGTTAACAAAGAAAGCTGAGAAGTGTTTGCATAGACACTACACTTATTCTGTGTCCAAATGCCTCATAAAAATAATACCGGATGATCACAGAATGGTACACCAGGGAAAATAAATTCTTCAGTGGAATATTCCCTCTGGAAAAACACTGTGTAAAGTAATACACTAATGGCTTTCAATTTCATGTTTTATATATAGAGATATTAACTGCTCCCCAGACGTCTCTTCATATTACAGCCCAGCTACATGAGCAGTTTGGAGAAGGCCCCAGCGCACAGTTGGGCTTGTCCACACACAGGACCAAGCACTGCTCTCCTGTTGTATGTGCAGCTCCTGTGGTATATGCAGTAGGTTTCTTCTACCTCCTTCCCAGAGCAGTATTGCTCCCATGGTCTCTCCAGTAGGATCTTTTTTTTCTTCTTCTTCCTCATTTTCATGGTTTTTTCCATTCTTCCCCCATGCTCTGTAGCTTCACCACCATGCTGGGAATCCTGCATTCCTTCTCTGCTCGTAAAAAAGGAGTCCTCACAAGAAGCATTACAGTGGAGTGATTAAAGCACAACACTGTGAACCAAAATCCCAATAACAAATGCTAAAGGAAGTTAAGTATAAAAACAACATTATTAACTCCAATTTGGGGGGTTTCCAGGCTTGTCTGGATTTATCTGGTGACTTTGCCCTCCACATTGCTCAGACTGGGAGCTGTTTGAGTCAGGAACTGTCTGTCCTGTATAATGCCAACTATGGTTATGCTGTTGTAGCAAATTGGAATGATCTGGGTTCTTTTCCAAGTTTTCCTAATATATCTCAAATGTGTATTTATATCATCCTGCTGCATCCTGAGGGATCCAAAAGTAGCTTGCATACTTTGTCCCCTAGCCGTAGCCTGTTGGGGTGTGAGATAGGCAGGGAAGAAGTGAGCGCAGGGACATTGTTGTTGCAGTATGCAAGGATAGCAGCCCTTCTGTTGGATGATTAGGCACGTCCAAGTCCTTTCAGGAAGTTTTGCAGTATTTGGTTGAAAAGGCCAATAAACACAGACCATGGTAGGAGAGAATATCATACCATTGCTAGATTACTTATTATTAGGGACCTATTATATGTATATGCCTTTATGAGTAATTCTATTTTTAATTCAGCCTGCCTTCCTGCTTGCACAGACTCTTGCCTCCCTTTCCCTCCATCCCACCATCAGCAACCACACCACTCCACCCCTAGAGCCCTGAAGGAGGAGAGCAGAATTCTAAGGCCGGGGACACCACAATTATTTTCAAATTGGAGAATACCATTTTGAATGGGACAAAGCCCCAGACCATAGTTGCTCTATTGCCTTTGGTGGGACTCTCCTGTGCAGGGCAGCTGAGGTTATCCTAAATACCTTCCATGACTCTGTGCATGACTTATTTTCAACACTGGTTGCTGGGTAAGGACATCAGGCTTGCTTGGGCTATCTCCATGTTCTAGAACTCAAATGGCAGAGGAAATTGCAAAGGTGTGCCTTCCACCCACTCTCTTCCATCACATCTGCACCACAGTCTTCACTAGGAAAACGTCTTTCCCATGATCTGAGAGACCTTCTTCCACAGAGGAAACAAGAACCCACCCTTTTATTTGCATGTGGCATTAGGGGCCTCTTTCAGAAACAGACAGAGCTCTTAGAGCTTGTCTTTACTTAGAGTCCTTACTATGAGCTTCTGATACACCCATCTTGAAGCAGGTAAGAATAAAGTATCCACACATCAGTCTCTTGAAGAATAGTTTCTGTGCTTTAAATAGACACAATATCTTAATCCATATTAATCTTCAAACAGAAGAAAAGTCATTATTCCATGTAAGAGATGATATTGCACCCTTTGTAATCACTCAGTCTTTAGCTACTACTTTTTACTTAAATATCAACAAGCTCAGCATCAGCACATTAGCAAGAGCGCGAGGACTGATACTGCTCTACTAGCAAAAGTGTAAAGGGTGAAATCCTTTTGCCAGTATAATTGGCTCTATTGAGGGAATTGGTTTAAGCTGTACAAGCAAAAAACTGTTAAATGGTAATAACTGTGTTGCCACCAGGCAGCTTTACGAGGCATCCTACATCGGAATCCTTTCATGTGGAGGTAAGGCTTTAGGCACAGGTTTATCCCATCTAACTGAGGAGCTGAGGATGACTATATAGCTGGGTTAGACAGCAGCTGAATTGTTTGTATCTGGGGCTCAGACTCCTTACCATGATCTGTGGCTAGCGGTGGTAGAATGGGTATCAGGGCACTCTTCAGAGCTGGTTTTAAGCCTGTCTAGAACTTTTCATATGGGTCAGCACTGGAGTTACTTCCAGTGGTGCTGGATCTTTGCCAGCTGTAGCACAAATTGCTCTTCTGTTGACTGAGCTTCTGTGTCCGCTCTACCTGCTATGGAGCACAGGTGTGTGTTAGTACCTTCTCTGCAGCTGAGACCCGGAGCTTGCTTTGACTGTTGTCCTTTCCCTTTGGTAACAGGCCGCTGTGCCCGCTGTGGGGATAATGTTGTTGGGGAAGGTACTGGCTGCACAGCCATGGACCAGGTCTTCCATGTGGAGTGCTTCACCTGCATGATGTGCAACAACAAGCTGAGGGGACAGCCTTTCTACGCAGTGGAGAAGAAAGCCTACTGTGAACCCTGCTATATTGTAAGTAAACATTCTTGTTTGCACATTGATTTTAATGTAAAAAGCATTGATTTCATTCATTGCTGCACAGTTGCCTTACAGTTAAAATCTGATAATCCCATGGCAGTATCATAGGCACTATTTTTTCTGTGGTCTTCAGAAGTTCTGAACTCTGATCTTTTCTGCTTCCTGGGTGAATGCTGTTTCCTGATTTAACCTACCTGAAATGAAGTGGCTAAAGCAGAGAAAGAAGGGCTTTTTGTGATTATTTCAGCTCTGTAAGGAACAGACCGTGCAGTGATTTTTAAGTGATAGTATTGCTTTCAAGAAGCTTTTTGTGTTGAGAAACCTGATACCAAAATGCTTGTAAACTGGTGGCCACTAAGACTAAGGAGGTGGGATACATGATAGCACTGAAACTTCTGAAATCAAGACCTTTGCATTGCTTGATGGAAGTCCTTCTACTGAATTAAGGGTCTTTGGATTGGGTATCTTCTGAAGCTTACCCTAGCCTAACATTTCACTTGATGCCTCCAACGTGCTCTTAAAGCAAACTATTAACAGTTGTTCTGAGGAGCAGCACCTCCTAAGAGACTCTAGTTGGAACTACTTGGAAGACAGTTTCACAGTTGCAAATTAAAGAAACATCATATAACATGCCTGAGGCCTTACCTTGGTGTGACCTTAACATATAGCATATAGAGATAAATCCTTGTAATTTAGAATTAGAAAAGCACCAAGTTATTCTTAAAGTGTTGATAGGTCTTTCTCTAAACCTCCAGTTCAGGGTTATTTTTATACACGCTGGACCTGAGAGCCTTCCAGAATTGGATTTGCACTTCTGAAAGTAAAAATGGATGCTTTTCCTTGATACTTCTGGCATTACAATAATAATTAGAGCAGCAATATGTATGTATATATGTATGTATAATATGAGCCTTTACAGTGAGATTATTGCTGAAGTACTGAATATAAAAAGAGACAATATTGTTTTATATGCAATGGCAGTGATATATGGGCATTGTTAATTGGCTTTTAAAAACTAAATGATCTTTTGGTGGAATATGTACCTTTTTAAACCATTTTCATTTTTGTTTGCTCTAAAATGATTGCACCATAAGAAATTTAAGGTTAATTTTGTGGCAAGTCTGACCATATGCGAAGCACTGCAGACTTTTAGGAAGGTGTATTCATAATAAGATTGGAGTAACTTTATGCAACTGAAATCAAACATTTCATTGACTTCAGGCTGGAATTGACTTCATCTGCTTGCAGATTGATACTTTATTTTCCTCTTTTTTAAAATCAAGCACTCATTCTTCACCACTCATCTGCTTGAGTTTGGGAAAACATCTGCATTAGCCACTGCAGTAATCGTTTAAGATTATTTAATCCCATTACTTATACACTTCATTAGCCTGAGTGAAGCGTTGGCAAGGGTTCAGTAAACTTCCTACACTGGGAGATAAAAGAATAAAAAAGGAAAGAGAAGGATTCTGTTCCTCCTTTTCTTTCAAATTTATCTTCTATCTATTTAAGGAATAAAGGAATGATAATTGCCCGGTTGCATCTGTGTTAGTGTGTTCTGTGGTACAGCTTTGCAGCTCTAAGTACGGAAGAAAGAGTAAACACTTAATAGCTTTCTTCTATATAACCAGAAGGGGCCTTTAAATGTTTATCCATACAGTCCACAAAAACTTGGTTATGGACTTAACCCAAACCACATTTAGATCCATCTGCTGCTGCACATGCAGGGGATGGGATGGTGACACTGATGGGGCTACATATGTATGGTTGGACAGCTGGTGCCATGAGTGGGTAGTGGAAAGCAGGAATCTGGAAATCTGAAAATCTGAGGCAGCAAAAAAAAGGAAAAAAAAAAAACCAAACCCACCACAAACCTACGACCAAAGCACACATGAAACTCTTAAATGTGGAGGAAACAAGTGTTGGGAGCCTAAGTCTTGATATCATTCGGAAAGCTCAGGACTCTGCTGTGCCAAAAGCCAGATCTACAAAGGATCTAGGCACCTGCCATGCTATTGGCTTTAAGCCTGAGAAATTTCTGTCATAGAGCATATGTCTCATTGATTTTTCAATGAAATGAGGTCTGCTTTGGCTTTAGTAGGATGAAGAGTGCTTCAGTACTGAGGGCCTGAGCTAGGCTTGTAAGTTGGTCTTGCAAATGGATTGAAGGCCCTTAAATTGCTGAGGCACAATCTGAATGCTTTTGCCTTTAGATGTGTGTTGCAGTCATACTGGAGTCAAGGAAAGTTAATGACCTGCTTAAAATCTAGCCTGTGCTTAAGGTTTTGCTGAATTTGCTGAATTGTGAACTCTGATTTTTTTTTTTTTTTTT